>JAOVVI020003931.1:0-18333 GCA_028571085.2 Nepenthes alata | reverse complement strand
AGTAAGAAGAGAGATTGCACTAAAAAAATTAATTTTATTCATATATGTTATGTACAGCCAAAAAAATATACATTAAGACATGGAAGATCCCGGTATAGAAGGATCTAGAATCTCATCCTCATCTGAGCAGCCAATAAAATTTGATTTGCTTTTAGCGCATGCAATTTTCAGATGGAGCATAGAAAGAGGAAACTTTGGGATTAGCATCCTTATTATGCGACGGCACAGTACAATGCCATCCTAATAATTTCGCTCCAACACAGGTCTGATGTCCTCGGCTTTTATTAAAGTTCTATGCTTAGCCTCTTGACGAAGATATCGACTCTGAAGAGAAACATGCTGTTGTTGTTGGGTCCTCAGAGACTCCTCGAGCGAAAAAATCTTATTCTTTGCCTCCACAAGCTCACGCTCTAGACGATTGGCGCATTCTTCCAAAGCTTTGAAGGAGTCCAAGTCTACGCAAGATTGGATAACTTGGTCAATAATTAAAGTAAATCGGCCAACCCAATCGGCCGACCTAATCATGTAGCTGTATGGAGACAACCAGTTAATAGAGTCCTAGTTAAAGTGAAGAATCAAAAAATACAAAGGAGCACACCTAAAAAGGTAGACCTCCTTGGTGATTCTTCCTCTCCCTGGACTGCAGGCTATAATTGTCCTAACGTTTGAGCCACATCAACAACAACAACAATCACCTCAGCCTCGACCTCGTGAGCTTCAACGGCTTCTTCGACAACTTCCTCGGCCTCTTGAACGTCAGCCATGATCTCGGACTCACGAACCACTTCATCAACAACTGGTGCTGGTGGCTCATATATTTTGAAATGGGCCATGGCCCCAGCTTTTGCTTGATCTGCGGATGAAGCCGCTCGAGTTTCCAAAATGTCCTTGGTTGTGGCTCCTTGAATGGCCTCGGACAAAATGTCTCTCTCCACATAGACTTGGACTGCAAGGTAAGGGATATCAGAATTGGGCACTTCAGTTGCCCTTATTGCTTCCTCTATATCAGCACACTCTGTCGGTGCCTCAGCTATGCCCTCAGCTTCTCCAAAAAAGGTGGTCTGAAGGTCGGACATAGTCTCCTCAAAAGACGAAGAACAAGTGGCCCAACATCAACGTCCTCAGAAAACAAATGGCCTATAGACTCGCCAACTTTTGAAATTCCGACCACTTTAGCGCCTTCTGTTGGGACGGTTTCCACAGACCTTTTCTTCCTCACCAATTGTTTGATGATAGTTTCGTCATCTGAAGAAGAAGTCTTAACTCTGGCCTCCATCCGACGACTCTTCACTTCCCGATTGGACGGCTCACTTATTCTCAACGGCCACTCTTTTCTCTTCATCTTTCTCTTTTTGTCCACAGAAGAGGTGGGGATTTCTGAGCCTTCAGGCTGAGGATCCCACTTGACCTTTCCTGGGGCCTCACTCCTTAGCCTGTGATTTTTCTTATTCTCACTGAAAGAGTTGAGGTTGGCCAAAACCAAGTCAGTGAAATCTTTCGCCGCTTCTCTCTCTTCCGTAGTACCGTCAGAGCAAAAACCTGACACGACGTTCCCTCACTGATTTGATAATCCCCACTCAAGAAAAACCACAAGAAAAAAGAATTTATTCTTTCACTGTTTGGTGGAATCGGGGTTACCCCCACTGATAACAGTGAACTCAGGGCAAAGAGCAATGATAATCCAGTCCTACCCGTGAGCGAATCTCAGAATGACTTTCACTGTCAGGCTATCAAGAATTTTTTCCATGGCAGCGAGCAAAGACGTAGAGAGAAACAAGATACCTTATGACGTTAGACTACAGCCAGGCGACTGGAACCCCCAAGGCCCTCATAATATGGTAAATCTCCAAGGCCATAGGATAACGAAGGCCTCCTTTCAGATGAGTCTCGTACATAATGATGAACCCATCTAGAGGGGAGTAGACCATATCGTCAGCGCCAGGCACTAAGAAGACGTGCGAACTGGGGATCCTGTACCCAGAGCGGATACTCTCAATGTCTCCATGTGAAAGTGTGGAGGCGATGTGTTTGACGCCGACTGCTATGGAAGGAGATTCTAAAGAAGAAGAACATAGGAGAAATTGGAGGCGAAAGTCTGAAGGAGAAAGCCCACAAAATTCAAAAAGGAAACAACTTAGGGTTACAGACGGAAAAATGAAGCAATGGAAAGACTTTTGAAACTGCTAGAAAGTTTAAAAGGCGTGTCTCATAATAATCAGGCCACGCGTTAGCCTCCCATAAGCTGCATGCAATAATGATGACCATTATATTTTCAAGGCAACATCAATCGTATTTAATGCCTCAGTTGGCGGCGCACGCTTGCGTCTCGGACTCAAAGAAAGTCCTCAGACGCATTTTAATTAAGCTATTGGTCCCAATAATGTCTGAGGACATTATTAGTCTCAGACACATATGGCAATGACAATCATTTGGCGGCACGTGATAGCGTCTCAAATTCAAAAAAAGTTCTCGTACATTTTGGCTAGACTATTAACCTCAAAAAGTTCTTGGACATTTTGGTTAGATTATTGGTTTCAAAAATTTTCTCGGATATTTTGGTCAAACTATTGCTCTCAAAAATATCCACAGATATTTTGGTCAAACTATTGGTATCAAAAATATCCCTGGACATTTCAGTCGGAATATTACCCTCAACAACGTCCTCGTATATTTGTAAAAAAAAACGGAAACATATGCCAGCATCAAGCCTTTACAGAATGATGGACACAGCGTAAAGGCATGAACGAATTTTTAGTAGAGAGTACATTTGCATGACACTTGAGATATTTTCGCAGCCAGCAGACATGCTAAAAGGTTAAAATTCTCAAACCTCTTGGTACGAAGGGTTAATGATGGGTACTGATACCGAAGGCCCAATTAAAAGACCCGTTTTCATGAGTTGAGCCCTTATACCATGAAGGCTTAGGAGGCCAATTTGGCCCAAGAGGCATAATGGCCATAGAGTCCATTAAGGCCCGAGGATTCATGGTAACGGCTAAGAACTCTACTAAGGCTACAAAGTCGGCGTGCCAGAATTGGTGACTGACTCTGTCATAGTGCAAGAAGGGATGAAGGTGACATCTCAGGGGAAGTGGCGGCTTTTGCAGAGTACGTACGTCCTAAGAGGAGTAATTGACTTTTAGAGTTGGTAGGTTTTATAGGCGGCACGATAGGTTTTACAGAGTTGGTGGTAAGTTTTTCCACATACGCAAGCCCCTTACTGGATAGGTAAAAGTCAACAAATATCTACACATAGAACAAGCTCCAGAAGAAGGCATGAGGCAAGATAGAGGCAAAAAAGCAAGACGCTAATTTGCTGCTCTAAAACTCTCAGGCTCTGTTCTTTCTCACACTTTGTAAACTGGTAAGTAGAATTGTCACAGTGAAACCATTTATAGATCAAAAGTCATGTGATTTTTTTTTCTCATTCAAGAGAGAGTTTTTCACGTAAAATACAGTGTTTACTCATTTCTCTCTCTGTAAACTTCACACCTACATCCACAAAATCACTTCCTCTAATCAAAGAGGACCACCTATTTTCTTTGTGTTGCACGAGATTCAGGTGCAGCTGTATGGTCAATAGGTCCGAGAACATATTTGGATCTTTGTCCGTACAGTGATTAGGATCCAAAGACGCAACACTAAGTAATAGTCACATCATATTTTTATACTAAATAAAGTATTAAAATAAATAAAGTGATAGCTCTTCTCTATTAAAATTAGCAAAATTGTCAATCTGGCCATTATAGTTCCACGAAGAAAAGTAAAGAAAGTGCAGTTCATTCACAGAATCATATCTCTTTGGTTGCCAATGTATATTGGGACCATACACCGTGTTCATTGCCGGTCGGTAAAGAGGTGGTCTTGCGTGTCAAATTAAAAACAATATATATATATATACTTATTTAATCAATTTCTCTGAACACTATTAAATGTTTTATTGAATTATTCCACTATTATTTACTTTTAACAAACTCAAAATAATATTTATTGGGTATGGTGTAAATACTATCTGTCGACCCAATTGAAAAAACAAGATTCAGAGATCACTAACCCGAAAGCAGGAACCAAGTATTAAGTCGATCGCCTAAACGATCGAATGGCGAGGAGTATGGAAAATCATTGCAATTAATAGTCCGATAAAGTAATCAATAAAATATTAAATTTTAATAAATGATTATGTATAATCGAGAAATAACGAATCACATGTAAACAAACTATGGTGGCCTAATAAATATGAGACATTTAGATCTGAATGGTTACTAAACCAATATAATTTATGGTTACATAACTATTATAACGATTGATAATCAATATAGCATAATATCCCAAATTATAGACGCCAGTTTTGGATGTATATACTGATTGGAGCCTAGACTATAAATATAAACCTTCAATCCTTCAAACACACAAAGCTATACACTCATTCCCTTTTATTTTTTTTCCAATCTTTTTAATTTTCTTTGAAAGATTACCGATTTGAGTATTAAAAAATATTGGGGATGAAGTCTCATATATTTTTAATTTCTTATTAAATTGTTATGGTGCGTAGAAGTAAGATTTGAAATTATGAAAATCAGACTCACTATCCCTCAAATCCGTCAAAAGTTTTAATCGATTATCTGATACGTAAGATAATTCGGATCCTAGATAAGCATTAATATTAATAAAAAATAAAGAAAAAATATAATTTTTTCACCTTAACTTTTGAAAATTAGATTTATTAAAATTTTACACCTTAAACTTAAGTTAAATACATATTTTTATACTTTTTCTTTAATAAATGTTATTTTAAATATTGATAGATAATTGTAAGTTAATTTTAAACAAAAATTAGTAAAGTTTGGATAATTTAATTGGATAAAAAAGTATTTCCCTTATAATTTTTGGAATTAATGAAAATCTAGTTCAGGGTGATAATTTATTTGTGAAGATATATTTAAAAAATAATAAATAAACAGTTTTTATATAAAAATAACAGTTTGATTACTTGGAAACTTGATATTAATTTTTCGTTACTGCAACTTTTCTTCCACGTAAGCAAAGTTGGCCAAAAGGTTAATTGCGTATCATTACTCTTTTTCAAAAGTGATCCCTTTTTAATAATTATCGACCCATTCTTTTAAAAAGTAAAAAAAAAAATTGAAATTTTTTTGCTTAAATAATGTTAAGTGGACCCCGCTCTATGTTATCCAATTGTGACGATAGTGTACAAAAAGCTTTTTCATGGACCATTTCTCCCTTTATTTTAAATGCCAAGTATTTTTATAAGTTTCTTTTTTAAAGCAGAATTAGCATTTTTAGGAGGTACATTTCTATAAAAATACAATGAAAATTCAGAGATATATAACTATTTAAATTTTAAAAATAATATAAATATAAGTATTATGATACTTATATAATTAATAAAAAATCTAAAGAAATTTAAATGGATTTTTATTTTATTTTGTATTTATAATATAAGCTACATAAGCTAAATTAAATTAAATTTATAGTGTTAAGTGTTGATGTACATATCATTAATTATCATATTTTTTTCCCCCGTTAATTTAAGCAAAGAAGAAATTGTTACGTTCGTTTGGGGCATGAGAGGTAAAATAGGGCGACGACGAAGGGCAGTCCGGAACTTTCACATCCGCCAGTAGCCTTTCAGCATTTCGCATGAAGCGTCAGTCGCACAGGCCCAATGATATGAAATAATTTACCAAATTTATAAGAATCGGCCGCTCCGCCTTAACCACTTCGTACGATAACTATGGATAAATCGACGGCTGCGATCTCGTTTCAGCATCCCAAAATGATCGAACTTTAATGATGGCCGATAGATACAAAAGGCAATCAGAAAAAGGCCAAGACGCAGCCGTCGGAGGGCGACAAATAACTTGCGGATAAAAGCAGGAAGCAGGCGCAGCAGGCGAGAGGGAGAGGCAGAGGCCGACCGCGACCCGCCGGCAGCCGCCGACTTGTCTCAGATCCTTCTCTCTCGACGATAGCGACGTCCAACGGCTTCTGAGGCTTTGTTACGATTTGTCGACACGCGTACTCTGTCGAGTTGGTGCGATTGGACACGTAATGTGACGTACGGAAGATCGCTGCCCGAGTTAATCGAGCATGAGAAATTCCTGTCCGTTTCCGATTGGGTGATTGATTTTTCTTCCGTCCAATCAGACGAGGAAAACCAAATCGGAGACAGGACTCGAAGGAGAACTTTCCATACATACGTGGGGCCCATCTCTCTCTAGTGGCCGGTGCAAAACAACAAAAATTCCTACCCCACTCTCTCTCTCTCTCTCTCTCTCTCTTTTTTAAAGAAAATATTTTTCATTTCTCAATTTCTTTATTTTTAATTTTATTTTTTGAATTTTTTTTCCACTTATTTTATTACAATCATCTTTATTCAAAAATTTTAATGCCTACTACAAATTTGTAATAATTTTAATTGAATTGTGCTACATTTCTAAACCATTTATCTAAATTTTACTTACTATAATAGTAATAATAAATCAAAGGGTACATATCTTATTTCATTATTCACATTTTGATATTTAAATTAGTAATTTTTTTTAAATAATAAAAAAAAACAAAAAACAAAATAAGGATGTATGAAAATGAAAAAAATGAAGGATTTGACTTTATAGAGAGTAGGACTTAGCCACAAGAAAGAGACATACGAAGAACTTGGCTCCAAAATTTATTATTTTCAATTAACAAGAGAGTTAGAGCTCTATAATTATTCTTTGAATTATTTTCATTTTTTCTCCTCATTTTTTTCATTATTTTTCTAAAAGAGTGAACGCATTTATATCATATTATCAATCAATGGTAATTATTTAAAGATGAATGACTGCTCATTATCTAAGTTATTTTTCTCCTTAGGAGTTGAATAATTCAGCGGTTTAATATACTTATGAATATAATTTACATCTATTAAATATATTAACTATTTGCTTGATTTCTCTAGCTAATTATGATGGCCCTTCAATGCATTTAATCATTCGAAAAGTTTAGGTGTTTGGTTTAATTATTCGTTTGGCCATTCTAAACTTTGACATTTTATATTATTTTGAACCTTGATCTTTTAAATTTTTTATAATTTGCTAACTCAATTGCTTAATAACTCGACAGTTAGGTTAGACACTTTTTTGATCTGAGTCCAACAACTCAGTCGATTTGTACATCTTCATAACTTATCATTTATGGCCCCACATATTAGCGGGTCGAGCTAATCCTATTGTAGACGATTTCTAATACTAGCCCCCATATTTGAATGTTGAATTCAAGTTACAAGCATATTAGAATAAGAATTTGAGCGGTCTACTTTGAACGTCATCCAAGTGTTTCTTCCCAATAAAATCTTAATCAGTGTACATTTATTGCTGTATAATATTGCCAATCAATGCCTAAATTCCAGTATTTTTATAATGATTCTTTGATTGTTTGACTACTTTTGTTCATCACAAAATGCTTTGTTTTGTAACTCATTTTTTTACTATAAAAAGTGCTACTCTTATTCCAACTTCATCCTAATTCCTAAGTTTTAGCCTCTAATGAAATTACTTTTGATTGGAGGATTGGAGATGAGAGAGCTTACCTGGGTACTTTTGCATTCCATTAGGAATTGTTATTGTTCATTAAAATTATCTTGATTATTCTTTTTTTATATAGAAAATCATTTTAGTTTCCTTCATTTATACAACATCTTAAACTGAATTGATTTTCTATTTGGGTTGTTACTTTTGATACCTTATACCATACATTGTTGGACATCTAGGCTCCTACTAGACTCTTAGGAATCATTTCGTTTTGATGTTTGTTGGCTCGTGTGCCGTAACCTCTTTCTTTGGCTGATTAAGTTAGTCAAAGTCGTTTGACTAGATATTGAATTTTGGAGAGGTGGTCAATATTCTGAATGCTCTGGTTCTTCTACTAAGAAAATACATTCCTTTTCTCTTCTTCTTTTTTTTAAAGCCAAATAATTTTAAAACTTTTATGTAAGAATATATCTTGTATAAATATATACCCATGAATAAAAGAAATTTTCATTTCACATTCATATTGTAAGTATTAATCTATTCCTTTTATATTTTAGACTCGTATTCATCTGCTTGAGATTGTATGCCATTAACAGTTTAATTAAACAAATTATCCAAATGGAGAATCTTTTTCAATTATTGATCTTAATACTTTAAATTTTATAGATATTAAATCAGTATATAATTAACCATTCAGTATCTAGACAGTTTAGATTTCTGACAACTAGATTTTCTCATAGATTAAGACCCTTAGCTAAAAATTTTGGATTTCAAATTAAAAATTTTCCAATATCATGTCTATAGGTAAGTTAGAGCTCCAATATGTTATGTCTTAGTAATTAATTCATGACATCATAGTTATGATAACTTTTATAATCAAAATGACTTATTATCGGTGTATTTAATATCTTGACTGATATTTTTTAAACTGTATCATTTTTATACTGCTTCAACATGTCGCGTTTTGGTTTTAAATAGAGAGAAATATGTATCACTATCGAATATATGTTGAGTGAGTTGTACTTATCAGTTTCTACTTATTAAGCATAATATTATTAAATAATTTTAAGTTAATTTAGAAATAATTATATAATAAATATTTAAAAAATTAAATTTAGAAATTATGTTTGGTGTTTGAGTTGCGCTTATGTGCATTTAGGCAGGATGTGCACACCTGAGGAGCACCTCTGGGGCACTGATGTTTGTTTCAAGTAAATTGGGTGGCAAATGATGCATTCTTATACAGTACTCATGCATGATTTGGATATATGGGTAGCCCTTGAGTTGTGCTTGATGTGGCAAATGTGCACTCCTAGGGGTTGTAACAGTGCTTGGTGCACCTTTGACTTACGCTCGTGTGTTGATTAGATTATATAAGGCTTGCGCACACTATTTTTTACCATTTTTGTGGAAAAGATTAGGAGAGGAGAGAGAAAGTAAAAAAGAAAAAGAGAGAGAAAGAGAAGCAAGGGGAGATTAGAACATTATCTAGTCAGATTAGCTAAAATAAAATGTTAAAATAAATATTTTACGCCCTATTCCATGGTCTATTCTCAAATCTTTTAGTTTTATTTGTGTTTCATGTCTTGAGATGAATGCATGTAACCATTAAGTATTCTCACATTAAACATTGTTGCATACATTTAATTTTTACTGAAGGTTTTAAAATTTTATTTGGTTTTACAGAAAGATTTGAACGTTTATCTATCTTTTACAAAATAAATAAATATTTTGATATTATATATATATATATATATAAATATTTACAAATGAAAAGTCATGAATTTTTGTATTTGAGCCTTACATGTGATAATCCATCTATGTGTTATGAACTAAATTTTATTTTGATATTTGATTTGATATTTGAACTTACTCATAGTGTGAAAAATTTTATATTTATACTTTCTTAAAATAAAAGTTTTATATTTTTTCTATAGTGGGAAACATTTTAAACTTTTTATTATAGAGTCCTCTAATTTGATATTTTTAAGGACCATTATAAGAAATTAAATAAAATAATATATTTAAATATTTTGATAGATATTGTGATGACCCGAGTTTTAAAATACGATAATTAGGGTGTAATTGAATTAATAATAATTAACGATTAAGTTTAGAATGTGAAAAAATTAAATTCGAAAGTAGAAAGAGGAAATTGGGCCATATAAGGTATTGGTTTTTAAGATATGGTTAATATAGGTGGTGAGATTTTAAAATTTTAAAATATGATAATTAGGAGGTAATTAAGTTGAAATAGGTGAATTATTGTCAAAAGGTATGGAAGGAATCAGATTGAAAAGTTTAAAAATTTAAAATTGGTAAATTGGGAATTGAAGTTATAAACCTTGAAAAGTTAATCAGTAAATAAGATTTGGAGTTTTAAATTGTGATAATTAATTAAGGTTATATAATCAAAATTAGGGTTCAAGGATGTAAAAATTTGGTTAGAAGGGTCAAAATGGGTCCCGGATGATGAAAACGTGAAGTAGGCTTGTTGCAGGCTTGATGCGAGCTTGACTTGCGCCCGAAGCGCCACTCGGGTGTGGAAAATAGAACGGCATGCCGAGCACCACCTGACGGGCGCTCGAGCGCTAGTCGGGGTTTTCATATCACACAAGGGTTTCTCCCTTCATATTTTTCAGCCATTTTTGGGCTTTAGTGGGAGAGAGAGCATGGGAACTAGAGATAGAAGAAGAAGATGGAGGCCCACGAGTCCAAAATTGTCCGAGAGCCGGTTAAAGAGGTAATAGATCGGGATAAGACAAGTGTACTCATACCCTCCTCTTTCATTTTTTTATATTTTTATCTTATTTTTTTTGGGTATCTTCATTTTGATACCCGGTTACGTTTATATTTTATAATTTTTAAGACTTAAGCATGCATATATATATTAATTTCGAGTACAAATTTATAGTTTAGGTAAGGTTTCGGACAATGTAAACTCTAACCTCCATGCCTGAGCTTGAAAGCCATGGATTTTAGGGGTTTTTGTTTAATTTGGGACTAGAATATAATTATCCATGGATTGAAAATATTAATTTGTCGATTGGGTATTCGAATTTTTGGTTATGTTTGGATTTTTATTCGCGAAGCCACTAACCCACTCCCGGACACCGTTTAAGCTTCTATTTTAAGTTTAATGTATAAATTGACTTAGGATTATAGTTACCCATACCTTAGGTTTGATAAATTACCCGTTGAATGTCTAAAATTTTGAGAATTAATCGATATGTGCATCGATGCACTGTTCACGTAAACTATTCACCCGAGGACTTCAGACAATATTATCCGTACTTTTTCATGTTTAATTGTTAATTAATTGATCTGTGTATTTGTATAAGTTTAATTGTATAATCTTGAAGTTTCGGCATATGTAATTGCGAAAGAAATTTATATCCAAAAGCCTTTCAAGTCAATTTGCTTTTCGATGGTAAGAATTCTAAATATTAACTATGTATATGATATTCATACATAAGTTAAGTCATGAAAAGATTTAAATCCTAAAGTAAGTTGAAAAACATATGAATATTCAGAGAAAAATACCACAATACGTGATATGGATAATCCGTTCTCCCAATGTGAGAACTATGTGATTGAATATGGTGGACCTTCCCTCAAAAGTATAAAAGATGAAATCAGGACCATGAATTTATGTTCACTCGGTAGTATTCCCTGACTTGCCATTTACATCACGGTGAAAACCCAAGGATTACTTTGGCCGCGTACCTTGTCCACTTATGGGAGCAGGCGATATCCATGGCACGTTGTAGGATACTACCATGGAAAAATGAGGATTGCCCTGGTACCTCAAAAAAATGGGGCGTATCGTTATCGGCCCATCTATAAGTATGATATGTAGATGACCTCCCGGATAGGTCTAAGAATATGCCCTCACGACCTTAGTTCATATGGAGTATCATGATCCTTTTCTCGTTCTCTCGCATCGTTAGCTAGTACAACATACTGATCATGATCTATAAAGATTATTGTAAATAATAAAGATGCATAACAACATGTCTAATGTTATCATGAGTCCCCAAATGTCCCTTTCCTCTTATGTTCCATTTTCAGTTGCAAATATATGTTGCCCCAATCCCATTATCATTTTCCATTGTTATTTATCGTTTATTATTGGTGTATGATATACTTGTTGAGCTGTTAGCTCACTATTACTTCTTCTTCATTCCAAATGAGAGCCACAAGCTGACGCCCGATTAGTTAGAGTAAGAAGAGGGATATACTTAAGGAGATTTGCCAGACCTGGGAGGCTTAGAGTTTTGTATATAGTTATTGTAGCAGAATTTATATAGTTAATTTAGATTATTGTTATATATTAAATTATGTCGTAGCATGTTATTTATTATTTTGGATCATTGTTATGCTTCCGCTGCTTATTTATGGACGTAGAATGCTTTCGCAGGTAAATGTTAGGACTGCATGAGTTTCTAGATGACATCTCTCATAGATCTAATATAGTGGTTGAGATACTGTGTTAGAGTCATAGATAATATAGCATTTGAATCGATCCTGTGTTTATATTACTAAATTATAGGCAATAGTTTTTTATGATTATTGACAGAAGTTATTTGAGAAAAATAAGCCGGTCCGTCACAGTTGGTATCAGAGAAAAGAGATCCTTATATTTGATTTGAATTTTATACAAAAGTTTAGGATAAAATAAGATTGATTGGATAAGTAGATGTAAGTGTAGGATAAGTTAAGTTAGATCGGATAGTCCTAATTATTCCGGTGGGCTAGCTTAGGCTTGAATTAAGTTAGCAATAGAGGATGAGTTTAGCTATCTAGTTCCTGCACCCTAGATAGCGCTTTAAGAATAGTTTAGCCGTGACTTTGTCTTCAGAGAGGATATCAGTAACCGTTACAGCCCTTAGGTGAAGGCCCGTTTGTGACAGTAGTTGGCAATGAGGTTAAGAGAACCGTAAGGAGGTACCTTGAGGTTCCAAATTGATTGGTGCCGATTTAGTACTTGAGCTTATTGGCATTAATTCGAGGTCTAGAGTAATCGATCTTGGTTTAAAATTTATGCTTGATTATTTCTGGGTTGAGGTCTTCAGACTAGTAATCCCTTAAGAAAGAATACTTGATCAATCTGGTCAGTATGGCGGATAAGTGGAATTGATGGCTCGAGGTCTATGTGACTTGGAGTTGATTTTGGGATAATGAATTTAAGGATACCGATTTAGGATCAATTGTAGTGACTAAGCGCATAAATTTTTGGGTAATACGAATCCTGTTAGAATTGAAAAAGGTGTTCATGGATATTGATGTGTAATGTATTGATAGGATATTATACTTTGTAATTAGGTTGTGAATTCTGAATAAGAGGCAGATATGATCGAATTGAGAATAGGTGTTAAGTCTAATTAGTAAACGAAATCACCCATTTGAAGTCAGTCGATGGTCGTTAAGAAATCTAACTATGAGAAGTTTTAAGGATATATATTTAGAAGAAAAGATCAAGATGACTTGTTTTAAGGGATGATTCAGAGTTGGGTTGGAATAAACATTAGCCTCTGAGGATTTTGTATGGAATTAAAAGGAGCATTGGTTAGGTACTATTGTGAATACCTTGGAACCTCTGGGAAGTAAGATAAACTGATGAGATTGTTATGGTTGGTTGAGTAATTGGTTACTCGGAAGATTAATGAATTGATAAGCGAACATAGTGAATGGATAGATGATTTTTAATTTCGATCTGTGTCCCTTGCGTGATGATCGTGGATGATTGAAAATTATGCCGTGGCAGCATTCAGATAAAGATATGGTTGCTGTGAAGCTCGGGAGTGTCATTTGGGTTCCGAAGTTTTGTGGGCGTCCATGAATTTTACGGGTTGGATCTTTCGGCCATATTCGGGTCCGTATTGAGATGGCTTTATTGATGGATTCAAAGGACATGGGGCCGTAGGTACTCCGTTGGGAATTATATTTTGAGTTGAGAAATATTATTAATCGTGTGCTTGATTTGGGAAAGGGATATGATGTTGGGCTGAGAGAATGTCCCGTTGAGTGTATGGCATTTTGATAATATGATTTTGAAGCCGTAGGACTTTAAGCAGTGGTCGATTGGGAAGGCCAAATTGTGTCATGGAAATGTCTAGTCGTCATGGGTTTAACCGAATTTATTAAGTGATCCAACAAGGGTTTCTCGAGAATTGTTGTGTCCATGAGTCGTTTAGCTTGAGAAAAATCTGTAATCGTTATGATGAGATACAAATGGTAGTTTCGAGTGGAAAGGGTCAATTGACTTCCATGTCATTTAATAGGACTCTTGATGGGTCTAGTAAGTTAGCATAGCATATAATATTTTTGAAGAAGTTTGGATTTTGCTATCCTGGTGTCATGATAGGTGACTACCCTCATATAAGTAGGGGAGAGGTTCATAGTTAGAATTACTCAGCCCGTAAGTTAAAATTAATAGTTGGAGTCTCCACTTTGGGAACTTATGGGTGTTACCTTGGAGGTAGCTAATACCTAATAATTACAAGGGTTAGAATAGTTGTGTCATAAAGAAGAGATAATCTTATGGTATTGCGAATGGATGGACCCATTTAGGGATTGTTGGGATAAACCTTAGTGTCTTTAAGGAAATGTGCATTAATGCTGGCAATCGACGTTAGGAGTCTTTAGACTCAGTGTGCTTTCGGTATTTTGTAGGAGATGTAAAAGGAAAATTGTAAGTAAGTTCAAATTCTTGGGTAATAGGAGGTCATTTTCTTAAATTAGGAGATAGAAACGTATTCGAAGTATTAGAATTATAAAATTTTGAGATGAGAAGTCCCTATGGTTTTCTTTCAAAATGATTAGGACGATTCACTTATTATAATAATTATAGAGAATGTGTTTGGATTGAATTAGTTAGCCAATAGGTATCCTAACGAAATCCTGAGATCGATAAATGTTTGGATTTTGAGGTTTAAGCGATGGCCTAAAGTTGTTACAATTGTAATTTTGAATTTGGCTGTGATTTCAGGATTGTGGGTTTTATCTGTAGGATATGGATACCTTAGAAATTGCTCTAATTGTGGCTATTGTGTAATCTGAGTATTCTGAGTGGATTATATATTTTAAGGAAATGTTGGTTCAGTGGTATACCAACGATGTAGTGTGGATGTGAAGTATTCCGTCTTCAAGGTTTAATGTTGAATTGAGGTTTATATCAGGCTCTTGGGTGAACTTGATAAGAGAATTGGGGTATCAAGTCAAATAAGATATAACAGCGAGTTGCAACTAGATGATTCGTAATTGAAAAAAATAATCAGAGTAGTGCAGCAAAAATATAGCTAGCTCACATATATGAGGTTTAATAAGTGGTTAAGAAAGAGTAGTCTTTTGAGGCTTAGTATAAATAGTAATAAGGATTAGAACAGCTTGAATGCCTAAGGTTTCATGGAACTGTAGTTAACCGATGATGTGATTTGGAAACGCTTGGGTGATTGTCGTGACTTGGGAATTTTAAAATTCGTCACATTTTGAGGATGAAATTTCTATAAGTGGGGGAGAATATGACGACCTAAGTTCCGAAATACAATATTTAGGGTGTAATTAAATTAATAATGATTAAGGATTAGGTTTAGAACGTGAAAAAATTGAGTGCGGAAGTAGAAAGAGAATGTTGGGCCCCGTAAGGTATCGGTTTTTCAGATATGGTTAATATGGATGGTGAGATTTTAGATTTTTAAAATATGGTAAGTAGGAGGTAATTAAATAAAAATAGGTGAATTGTGGTCAAAAGATACAGGAGGAATCAGATTAAAAAGTTTAAAGATCCGAAATTAGTAAATCGGCAACCGAAATTGTAAACCGTGAAAAGTTAACCCGTAAATAAGATTTTGAGTTTTAAAGTATGATAATCATGACTTATTAAGGTTATATAATCAAAATTAGGGTCCAAGGATGTGAAAAATTAGGTTATAAGGGTCAAAATGGATCCTGGATGGCAAAAATGTGAAGTAGGCTTGTTGTAGGCTCAACACGGGCCTGACCTGTGCCCTACTAGTGCCCGAGGAGTGCTCGAGGCGCCACCCGAGCACGAAAAATAGTACGGCATGCTCGTGCACTACCCGACAGGAGCTTGAGCACCAATCGGGGTTTTTATATTACGCAAGGATTTCTCCCTTCGCATTTTTCGACGATTTTTGGGTTTTAGAGAGAGAGAAAGCATGGGAACTAGAGAGAGAAGAAGAAGATGGAGGCCCACGAGTTCGAATCTGTCCGAGAGCCAGTTAAAAAGGAGATAAATTGGGATGAGGTAAGTACACTTATACCCTCATCTTTTATTTTCTTACTTTTTTGTCTTTTTTTCACGGGTATTTTCGTTTCAATACCCAACTACGTTTATATTTTATGATTCTTAAGATCTAAGTATGCATATATGTTAATTTTGAGTCCAAATTTGTAGTTTAGGCAAGGTTTCAGACTTCGTAAACCCTAACCCCCACGCTTGGGCATGAAACCCACAGATTTTTGGGTATTTTCCTTAATTTGGGACTAGAATAAGATTATCCATGGATTGGAAAAGTTAATTTGTCGATTGAGTATCCAAATTTGTGGTTATGTATGAATTTTCGTTCGCAAAGCCCCTAATCCGCCCCCGGACATCGTTTAAGCTTTCGTTTGGAGTTTAATGTATAAATTGATTTGGGATTATAGTTACCCATGCCTTGGATTTGATATATTACCCGTTGGATGTCTAAAATTTTGTGAATTAATCGATACGTGTATCGATACATTGTTCACGTGCACTGTTCACGAGTACTATTCACCCAAGGCTTTGGATGATATTATGCGTAATATTTTATGTTTAATTGTTAATTAAGTGATATGCATATTTGTATAAGTTTAATTGTATAATCTCAAAGTTTCGGCATATGCAATTGCGAAAGAAATTTATATCTGGAAGCCTTTCAAGTCAATCTACTTTTCGATGGTAAGAATTCTAAATCTTAGCTATGCATATGATATTCGTACATAAGTTAAGTCATGAAAGAATTTAAATCTGAAAGCAAGATGAAAAGCATATGAGTATTCGGAGGGCAATGCCACAATACATGATATGAATAATCTATTCTCTCGGTGCGAGAACTATGTGAATGAAATATTGTGAACCTTTCCTAAAAAGCATAAGATATAAAATTAGGACCACGGATTTATGTTTGTTGGGTAGTATTTCCTAGCTTGCCATTTACATTACGGTGAAAACCCAAGGATTACTTTGGCTGCGTATCTTGGCTGCTTATGGGAGCGGGCGATGTCCGTGGCATGCCTTATGTGAGGTTCCGGGTTTATGGGCAGGATAGTTAAGGAATAATTATCGTCGTAGTAATTAATTATAGATCGATTGAACGATGTAGGGATGTGTATAAGGTAAAAAGTTGGGAAATATTCAGAATTTCTCTTGCTGAGGTCCGGGGCCAGCAGCCAGTGCTCGCTGGCCGCTCGAGCATAGCTCGAGTGGAAAAACCAATGCTACCGCCGCTCGCTTCCCGCTCGACCTGAGCTCGAGTGGGAGGAGACCCGTGGCGCAGTATAAATACACGCCCAGCCCTTTTTCCTCGCCATTTTCGCACGGTTAGGGTTTTAGTGAGAGAGAGAGGAGCAATTTTCAGAGAGAGAAGGAGAGAGATCGAAGCTGGGAGTCCAAATCCGTCCGAGAGCCAGTTATTAAAGTGTTAGCACGCGACGAGACAAGTGTTCTCATACCCACTAACTTTCCTCTTTCGTTGATTTTTGTTATTTATCGGGTATTTTTGTCTCTATACCCACCCATGGCTTGGAAAATGTAGTACCCGTGTCTTGAGACCAAGGATAGTAAATTTGTTCGCTGATTTGCTCACCGATTCGTTCGGTGGAGCTTCGTCAAACCCTAACCCACGAGATTTTGGGGGTTTCCCGTTTTTCACCGGTGAATCGTTAAATTGACTTTAAAATATGAATCCCCACGTTCCTATTGTGCATATATGTTGGCCGCACGAGAAATCTCACACGTTACGACCCGTTTGCGGCCTCCAAGTCCTCTAAGTTACTGTTCATCCGTGAATCAATTGTGAAATTGCTCATTTTGTTCCCATATAATTGTGATGAAACTTATGATATGTGTTGATGTGAAAGTATAAGTTTTGAATGGTATAAATTGTGCACTGGAAGCATGGGAACATATCCCGAGAGCTTTTAAGGTTGTAGTTGTCCACCGGAGGTAAGGAATTCCAAACTCATTGTAGACATTGAATTAAATTGTGATAAAAGTTATTCTCAAAGAAGAATTTAAGTCCAATAAGTAAATGGAGGGAGACCCACTAAGTGTGTCGTGGAGAATGTGATCTCCCGGATGGAGATGTGTGATGGGAATGAGATTTCCCAGTGATGATTGAGTGTGCCGTGTAGTGGGTCCTCCCTCCCGAAGAGTCAAACCTTGAAATTCAGACCGTGGTGATAGGAGTGGTGCCCTCTAACCTGCCACGTACGTCATGGTGGGAACCCAAGGAATACTCCGGCCGCCCTTGGGGGTGGGTGACGTACATGGTAAGTTCTATGACACTACAGTGAAAGAACGAGGATTACCCTGGTCCCCGGGGGTATGGGGCATATCGGTCGAACGCTACAGATCAAGATGTAGACGTTCTGTGGATTGTTGCATGGATACAACCAGTAGTCGCGTGCTGCCGACCTAAAAATATAGCCGTGGCTTTAGACTGTGTAGCGAACATATTACTTTCCTCGTTCTCTCGCTTCGTTGGCTAGTACGATCTACTGGCTCCAGGGTCCGCAAAGATAAATGTTAAAA
>JAOVVI020003930.1:0-18335 GCA_028571085.2 Nepenthes alata | reverse complement strand
GGAGAGCGCTCCGAAGTAGAGGTGGCTATGGAGGAGTATGAGGCCATGTTGCGCACCATCGCAAGTGGTGTGGTCATTACACTATCGTAGCGAATGGGTTTGGCAGTGCAAATCACACCGACCAAGCAGCCGCCTGCAACCGCCACAAAGGAGCCAACTGATAAGCCGCAAGCTGAGTTGGAGGAGCCAGCCTTGGAGCCGCTTCTAGCGCCTGATGAGCCAAACACTGGAAAGCCGCTTCTTGAGCCCATTGAGCCAGCCGCTGGAGAGCTTTTTCTACCTGATGAGTTAACCGTAGGAGAGCTTTTTGCTCCTGATGAACCAACTGCCGAAGAGTTTTTTGAGGCGACTGACCTTAGTGCTGAGTTGGAAGAGGAGATTGTTGCTGAGGCTCCAGCAAAGCGTGTTGAGGTGGCTGTCGCTCCCAATCCTCCGCCATCAGCTCTAAGGTCACGGAGTAGGCCAGAGAGGAGAGAGCGAGAAGTCTAGTTGGTAATTTTTTGAAGCTTCCCTTCTTTTCTTCCTTTTTCGTTGTGGTTCAACTCCTTTAATTTCTGGTAGAAGGAAAAAGTTATGGGGGCCATGGGCAAGGCACTACATCAATGGGACCTGGAGATCCAGGATTGGGAGGAGGAGGTTGCCTGGTTCGAGGAGGAGGTGAACTTATTGAAGGTCCAGCACCAGGAGGAGAAGGCCGCTCTCCAGTCGGAATTGTCTGAGCTAAGAGTAAGAAATACGAGACTGGAAGAGGAGGCTGCCAGGACTGCAAGGCATACCGACAAGCTCCTGAGAAAGATAGCCTTATTAGAGAATGAGTTATCCACTTGCATACACTCTCATGAGGTCTCTCAGGCGCTGTGGTCACGGTTATGGAAAGGCATCGACATCAGTCACCGCATTGTCCATATGGTGGATCTTGATTTTTCCATTGGTGCCATTGACCCTATGAACCCTACTGCTCAGCAAGGTGAGAGCCTTGTGGATCAGTCCAAGAGTGTGCGAGGGCCTCTCCCGCCTCCTCCTGGGAGCTCTACTCCTTAGATTTTGTACCCCTTATTTTTTACCTTTTGATGTAATTTGTAAGAATAATTTTGTCATTAATAAAATGATTGTTTTACCAAAATACTGCATTCCATGTCTTCCCTTTCATTAGCTGTTCCTTTAGTTATTTTCCCTCTGTATTAGCCGGCCTACTTAGTGCATCTTGTACAAGTTGGTCGTCCATCCCGCAACATTGGAGACATTTACTATGTTCTAAGATGGACTTAAATCCTCAAGGAGACATCAAGGTGAATTCTGAAGTCATATCAAGCCGATCGTGAGTTGAAGCTTGAGTAGCACTACCCATGTTTGATCTTGGGCGGCTGGCTTTGGACGGAGCACTTGCTCCTGGGATATTGACCGTGGTAGACTGACAGCGTTAACTCCTATTAGAGGATGTCAACACGCGTGCCGTTTAAGTCCCCTAAAGTTTAGAGTTAGACCGCGTACGAGCCACTTAAATGACCAAGGTTTAATTCGACTGTTCATGGGCCGCCTGGATGACCGGGATTTAATTTGACCGCTTATGGGCCGCCTGGATGACCATGGTTTATTTTGACCGCTTACGAGCCACCTGAATGAATAGGGTTTAATTACGAACGGGTGAAAACGTATCCAACTTAGGGGCAATTTAGGTCATTTATTTTATGCAACCAGCAAACAAGTGTTCATATGGAAGAAAAAGGGAGAAAAGACATAATGCAAGTGGAAAAGAACTTTTCTTTTATTAATGATAATGTAAGGTTACAAAATGTGCTTATGCCACACAAATGACCTACCTGGGGCCTCACTAGAAATAGTGCTTTAGGTGGATCGCGTTCCACATTCGTGGGACTAATTTACCTATTCTGGATTCAGAGTTTGTATGTTCCATTCTGTAGGATGACTGAAACTAGAAAAGGGCATTCCCAATTAGGAGAAAACTTATTCCGATTAGTGGTCTTACCCGTAGTCTCTATACTTCGCAAGACCAAGTCGCCAACTTCAAATTGCCATGCTTTTACTTTCTTGTTATAATAGCGGGCGGCTCGTTGTTAGTAGGCTGCAATTCGCATCCTGGCAACGTCTCGGGCTTCCTCCTACAAGTCTAAGTGTTCCCTAAGCTTTTAAAAATTACCCAGTGGGTCAAAAGCTTTGACCCTTAATTTAGGAGCCCAATCTCAACCGAAATTACTGCTTTAATCCCGTAGCAAAGATTGAAAGGTGTCTGGTGAGTTGGTTTTTATAGTCGTCCGATATGACCACAGGACAAAGGGAAGCTCGTCGACCGAGGAACCCCCTATGTCCTCTAGTTTAGTCTTCAAACCATGGAGTAGAGTATGGTTGGTGACATCCACTTGTCCGTTTACTTGGGGATACGCCACCGAAATATAGACCAATTTGATGTCAAAATTGGTGCAATACTTGGTGATACATTTCTTCGAGAATTAGGTTCTGTTGTCAATTACGATGACCACAGGAATGCTGAATCTGCACACTATACTCTGGCGGACGAATTCTAAAATATTGTGCTCAATGATCTTGGCCAGCGAAGCAGCCTCAACCGACTTAGTGAAGTAGTCAATGCATGTGATGATAAACTTTTTTTGCCATGTCGTGATAAAAAATAAGCTGAGAATATTGAGCCCCCATTGCACAAAAGGCTAAGGAGTTTCGATGGATCTCAACTCAGTAGGTAGCTGGTGGTAAAAATTACAATGGAGCTGGTAATTCTCACATTTCTTCACGAACTCTAAGGCATCCTTCTTCATCGTTGGTCAGTAATATCCCTGGCGTATGAGTTTGAACGCTAGGTTCTTACCGCCTATGTGTGATCTACATATCCCAATGTGGATTTTGCACAAAGTGTAGTTAGCTTTCTCGGGAGTAAGGCACCACAAGTACGGAGTATAATAGCCATGGCGATAGAGCCGTCCATCGACTATGGTGTACTGGCCGGCCGTCTTTTTGATCTACTTAGCTTCATCTGCGCTCTTTGGTAGTGCTCCGTCCGCCAAATATCTCCAATAAAGTGTTATCCAGTTTTTTACGTCGGAGACTTGCATCGCTTCCTTTTCCTTTATACTAAGAGTGCTCAAAACCTCGCTCATATCCTCGAGTACTACTTTGGATTGTTAGCAACCGCTACCCTAGCAAGCTGATCGGCCTTCCAGTTCTCAGTTCTGGGGACGTGGACTAGGTTCAACTTGTCAAATCTCTATATGGCATTCTTCACCTTGGCTAGGTATTTAGCCAAGAGAAGGTTACACACCTCAAAACTCTCGCTGACCTGGTTAACAACTAGTTTTGAGTCACTGTAAACAGTTAACCGCCTAACTAAGCACTTTTTGGCTACCCGTAATACGACAAATAGAGTTTCGTATTCTACAACGTTATTAGTGGTAGGAAAGTCGAGTTTAAGGGAATATTTCACCTCAAACATGTCTGTGGTCCATATGACCACTCCAGCACCACTACCTAAACTTGTGGACGAACTGTCCGTGTTGAGAACCAATTCCAGCTCTTCTGGGTGGTGACATGTGTCCTCTATGGGGTGCTCATTGGCAATTGGGGTCTTGATATCGACGATGAAATTTTCCAGGCCTACTTCTTGATGGCTGGTCTAGGCAAAAATTCAATATCAAACTCTCTAAACTCGATGGCCCACTTAACTAGCTGTCCGAAAATGTCAAATTTCTGAAGGATTCCTTTCAATGGCTGGTCTGTCAAGACAACCGCACGATAGCCTAAAAATACTATCTCAGCTTGCGGGCTGAGAAGACAAGTGACAAAGCCAGCTTTTTAGCGCATGGGTAGCGTATCTTTACACCGATCAACGCCTTGCTCACATAGTAAACCGGCTATTGAAAGTCAAAGTCTTGGCGAACAAGAACAGTGCTAAGAGCCACTTCTGACACCGCCAAGTAGAGATATACCTCTTCTCCGTCCCTGAGTGATATTAGCAACAACGGACTGGCCAAGTACTGCTTCAACTCGTCGAAAGTCGCCTGGCACTCTATAGTCCACTGGAAGCCATTCGCTTTAGTCCCCCTCAGAGCCTTAAAGAAAGACTGATACTTATCCTCTAACTTTGCCAAAATGTGGGTCAAGACTGCTAGTCGTTCGATTAGCCTATGAATTTCCTCGACACTCCGCGGAGGAGACATGTTCGTAAGGACTTTGATCTTCTCAGAGTTTGCTTTGATTCGTCGTTGAGAGACGATGAAGCCCAGGAACTTCCCTAAGGATACTCTGAAGATGTACTTTGAATGATTTAACTTCATCTAATGCACGCGGAGTACCTCGAAGGACTCAGTCAAATCACGAATGGTCACTAGTAGTCTTACTCTTGATGAGCATGTCGTTGACGTATACCTCCATATTGTAGCCGATCTACCTCTCGAACATCTTGTTCACGAGCCTTTGATAGGTGGTGTTTGTGTTCTTCAAACCAAAATGTATGACCCTATTACAATAGGTGCCTTAATCTGTCATGAATGAGCTATACTTTTCATCCTCGGGGCTCATCCGATCTGGTTGTAATCCGAGTATGCATCCATAAAGCTCTTATCCATAAGTCAAGTCCACTAACAAGTTGATTCTGAGTAAAGGGAAGCTGTCTTTTGGACAGGTTTTATTGACGTTGGTGAAATCAACGCACATTCACCACTTTCCATTGCTTTTCTTTACCAAGATGACGTTAGGGGGTCAATTCGAGTACTGAACTTCTCTAATGAAGCCGGCATCCAAAAACTTCTTTACTTTTTCATGGATGGCGATGAGCTTCTCCAATAATTGGTTCCTCTGCTTTTGCCTGTTGGTTTAACGGTTAGGATCAAGGCCCAACTTGTTGATCATTCTCTAGCGGGGATCCCAGACATGTCAGCGGGTGTCCATGCGAAGATATCAACGTTCTATCTCAAGAATTCTATCAACTCATTGCACAGTGATCCGGTGAGTGAGCCCCCAATCTACACATGTTTCTCCGAGTCCTCTGGATTTAGTGGTACTAGGTCGGTTGCTTTGTCGGGTTGTGCCTGCTGCAAGGTTGTCTCGTCTCATTGGTGTAATTCTCCTATAGGCCGTCCACTGCTGTTTGGCGTAATTTGGAACATGTAACATGTCCACCCAGTCACCTGGTCACCCGATACTTCGCCAATACTGTGTACTGTTAGAAATTTTATTTTTAAATGCGGAATCAAAGTGACGGCTCCGAACGTTGTTAGGCACGGCCTGGCTAGGATAGCGTTATATACGGAGGGCAGGTCGACGACTAAAAAGGTGAGTGTATGCCTCGCTGTTCTGGGATATGTGCTTAGGGTGACCTCAAACTGTATCGTTCCTTGGACGGCCACGGGGTCATTGTCTAAGGCTGTACAATCGCTCTTCGACAGGTTTTAGTTTGTTCTTTTTTAATCCAAGTTTAAAGAAAGTATTGAGATAGAGCAAATCTTTAGAGTTTTCATTATTAATGAAAACCCGTTTCAATTGGTAATCCATAATACCTTCTGAAACGAGTGCAAATATAATAAGGGGATCTGTGTATGGGCAAGTTACATGATTTTTGTCACTATCACTAAAACTAATGATATTTTTTTTATCTTCTACTTCTTCCGCCCGGCTTGCCATTCCGTGTGATCCGCTTGGGTCTTGGCTAGTCGGGTCGTCATCATGTTGACCATGCCAACCGTGACCCAATTTCGTGGCTGGGATGGATCTGGTCCTTCCCCATTTGAAGTGCCAAAACTCTACCGAGGGTTCCTGACGAACCTAATGAGATGACCCCTCCGAATGAACTCTTCAATCTCCCGCTGGAGCATTTTGCAATCCTCTATGGTGTGTCCTAAAGATTGATAAAAATCGTAGTACTTAGCTGGATTTCATCCCTCCACGTTCTTCAGTGGTTTCGGCCACTTGAAGAAATTTTCACCACGAATCTGCATGAGGACGTTGGCTTGTGTGTCGTTGAGGGAAGTCAGGTTGATCGGCCTATACTCCTTACGGTCCACTACTCATGTCCTGTGCTACTTCTGGTGGGGATTGTCGCCACCACCATTTTCCCTCTTTCCATTCGCTAAGAAAGAGCAAGACTAGTCAATCCTCTTGGGATGCTTCTCCTCATTAGCCTCATCGACAGTTGTGTAGGCTGTGGTGATAGACTCCACTTTTCGAAAGGTTTGCCGGTTCTTGTAGGCCAGGTGCTTGAAGAAGTCATCATGCATCAAAGCTGAGATGAAACTGCCAAGCTTCATTTCCTTTGTGAGCCTGGGAATCCTCCTAGCCTCTGCAGCGAAGCACTCCAGGAACTTCCTTAGATTCTCTCCTTGTCTCTACTTGATGTAGGAGAGATGACATGGCTGCTTCTCTTTCCGGCGGCTTGAAGCCTACTAAGACAGGAAGAGGTCAGTGAGCTCCCAAAAGTTTTGGATCGAGTTTGATGAGAGCCAGTGGAACCATATCCGAACATCTCCCTTCAAGGTGAGTGGGAAGTATTGGCACATTACCGAATCTTCTAGGCCAAAGAGACTCAGATGTGTGCGGAAGTGACTCAGATGGGATCAGTGCTCCCATCATAAGAATCCAGTGTCGACATCTTGAATTTAGCCGGTAATGGACTGTTGAAGATCTCAGCAGTGAAGGAAGATCTTTCTAAATCTGCGGTATGTTCGTTGTCATCCTTGAACATGCGGTTCCAGATCTCTTTAGTTTTTACCTCTACTCATGAGGCATTCCCAGATCTTTTAGAGTTGAAATAAGTCCTCAACTTCGTTCTTTCGACAGTGTGGCGTATAGCCGTTCATCTACTGCCACTGATGGATTGCTCGTTCCGAGAGGTTCCCTCCTAAGCCTGAGGCCTTGGCTCGTCCCGAGTATATCGGGGTTCTTTCATTCTGAACTCTCATCAGGAGTCTTGTGACCCAAGCGCCCCTAAAACTTGGGACGGTTTTGAGTGTTGGAGGTCTTCGGAGTGTGAGAGTTACCCAGCATCGCAGCTTTCTTGGCCAGCTTCTGTTTCCTCTGGCCTCCTCTCCTAAAGGCTTGAGCAGGGGTTGTGGAGGGTGGAGCCCCCTGCTTCTTCTTGCCCTGACAGATATAGAGTATTAGAAGCATTTTATTCATATTGCTCATTTGCTCCACCAAGTTTTGGAGGAATGGTGTGGGTTTTCCTCCGACTAGGTTACCAGCAAAGTGGTCTTGATCGGGAGAAGTAGCATCTCTTGCGAGAATGCTAGCTTGGGCTTTGACGTTCACCATTCTATCTGATGGTATTGTCTTTGTGAAGGAAAGCATTTACAGAGATAAAAGTGGAAAGGTTTTTGTTAGCTCCCCACGGTAGGCGCTAATGAAGCGTTTTAGATCCAAGTTTAAACAGATTTGGGTTGAATTATCTGTTAAATTTCGGTCTCCATTCATTTAGTTTTGGGTCCTGCACACCATAATTTCAAACAAGAGATCAGGTGATAGCGGGATTTGATTCAACTAAAAATACTCCAACGTTTAAGTTAGTAATTAGCCTTCCAAAATAAGAATGTGGATGTAGTAGATGCAGTATGAATGCTGATGAGTATTTTGTGTAGTCGGTTTGCACTCATGGGAACTTGGGTGGTTGCTTGTGAGTAGTAGAACTTATCAGCCCAAAGTATGCTAGAAGCTAAGAGAGAAAGTGAGCGCTAGAGGGCTCGAAAGGGATTAAGAACTTTTAAGAGCTTGAGAGTGCTTGAAACCTTTTTGCGGGTGCTTTAGTGCGTGTTTGAGAGCATCCCCTTGAAGGGAGCTTTCATGACCTTTTATAGCCATGGCCCTGTTTGCCATCCTTATGCAGAAGGGTTAGATGCCTGTGCTCTGCTAATGATCGTTGCCTTCCTTGGCGCAGGCATGAACGCTTTTCTAGATGTAATGATCTAAGAAAATAATATCCTTCGTTCTATGTTTTATAATTTTTAGAGTTTCCAACAGATAGCGCATAAATTTTAGCGCCTTCCTCTCGGGATGTACACTGATTCTGGAGATGACCATTACAGTAGAGCTTGCTTTCTTGGAGAGGCAAAAAATTATGGCGGATGATCATTGTGACTCTGAGATGGACACGTGGGTCAATTACTGCTTGGGCTGCATGCATTTTGGGCCCCAATCGGTTTACTGGCCTCCTCTTCGGTCAACGAAAGTGTTGACTGTTCTAGGCTTTAATGGGCCATCCTGCTCTTAGGTTTCTGCAGGCCCACTTGATCTTCACATGGTCAATAGAAGCATTGGCTGTCTAGGAAGAATTAGACTGTTGTGAATTTGGATCGTTTCCTCCTTTGTGGGCCAACCCTTTACTAGCATGCCCATCAGGACTAATAAAATTAACTTAATTTTGAATCCATAATAAATCAGTTTAAGTAAAATTTAAATTTAAATTTAACTAAGGTCAATAATGGCAAAATGAAAAATGAACATGGAAATGCTAGTTAGTCAAATAATGTCATTCTACCCCCAATACGCACCACCTTTTTTATAATTTACCAAGAAAATATTTTTTAACGAGCTATAAATATACTTAATGATATGATATCTTAATTATCTATATATATATTAGTGAGCTTATAAAAATATAAATGAATAAACATTGCATCAAGTATGTCTAAATGATGGTGAAAGAATACCCTTAGAATACTTTCGAGTGTGAGGTTCTCATCTTATTGATACGATTATCTTAGGCAACTAATGGAGCAATGATATATTCATTGCATGAATGAAAAATGTCAATATTGATCATTACTATATGATATCAATCATATTAGACAATATATATCGATATTAAATATTATAAAGAAAATTTTTCTTTTCTTATGATATCATCAAAAGTAAATTTTATGCTAAAATTTATCTTATTTGATCATTTATTTACCTATTTAAATGAACTGTGTCATATTAACTTAAGTATATAAGAAGATACATCATAGGCTCCCTTGACCTCTATTTTTATGATATCATATGCATCGCTCATGTATCGTTGATTCCGAACTTATGATTAATCAAGCTAATAGCTTTTCAGATTAAATCTAGATAATTTTCTTTAAATTTCTCCTACTTCTCCGATTTTAGTTCGGACCATCCATCAAATTATTTGTCATCCCTTTGTTTCTCTATCGGGCAACCGCTAAAGGAAAAAAAAAACCATTCAGTGGATTTAAAATAATCAGATCATCCTGCATTGAATAGAAAAACATTGGGTCAAATCCCATTCGGAGTTTAACTGCAGGATGAAAGTCGAAATACAAACCGAACAAACCAAATCAAACTCAAAGAAACTCTTAGTAAGTGGATGCTACTACTCAACATATGCCGACGGTTTTTCTGAGTGCTTGCTTGATCATCCCTGCCGATGCAAATGCAGCTCCTCGGAACTGAAATTAGTCAAAGAAGAAGATTTCAGTATTCATAACTGTTGAGAGGTCACAGTTCAGATATCGGATTAAGAATGATCTATGGCAACATTGGATATAGAATAAGTTCTATCTCAACATAGAAAGTTTCTGTCTAAAGGCAGAAAATGAATCAAATGCATATGCTTCTCAGGTTATATCATGATCAAGGAACATGCTTCTTTCAGTGAAACGTAAAGAGCTTATAATGCATGCCATTCATGTCTTGAACTACAAAACAACATGAAATCTAACAGTAAAACAAGGTTAGAAGATTTTGTCATTTTAAGTATCAAGATGGTGTGCTAAATAAGCGGACAAAAGAGGAGACAAAGAGAAGATCTTGCTACTGAACTTTTACTTTTCATGTGCAAATGGCATGGACATGTGGATGAAAATATCGGTATCGGTATCGACTATATAGGATAATACATGTTGACATTGGATATATAAAAAAAAACAAATTGTGAATTGAAACTTGGAGCTAATATATCAACCAACAATGGAATTCATGGATGAAAATTATCAATATCAGTTACAACTGTATTGGTAACAAATATTAGTATCAAATGCAAAATTATATTGTGAATTGAAATATGGGAAAAATGTTTGGTGTTTTAGCTGATACATCACCATTACCAAATATTAATATATATCAGCGAATGTATGGGCACAAACTAGAAGTTGCCGAATACGGAAAAATAATGACACATGTAAGTTAAAAAACGCGTGAAGAAGGAGAATTCTACCCGCAAAGACAAATGAAAAATGCACTAATGCATTGTTGAAACAGTAAATGACAATCAAATATACGAAGCTCTCGCTATGGATGAAATCCAGGAAAGGGATTGATCACTATTGGGTCTATTGTATGCGATTATACTTTGTATTATATAAAAGACTATTTTACGACTCAAACTTGTGACCATTAGATCACACTATAAAAACTTTGCCATTACGCCAAGGCTCTCCTGCAATATCATCAAAGCAATAATAAGTATGAACCTTGGATTTAAGTGTCAAGATGAGATTGCCGTCAAGAGTTGATGACTGGACTGTGTGAGTATCCAAGTTCAGATTGTTTATTGCATCAATGATATCAAGCAGCAAATACTCCCTCCAAGGGCACCTCATCTCAATAAGAACCTCATATTCTTTGATGCTAACTTTCATGTCAAGTTGAAGGTGATCTGTTTGAGTAATTTTGCTGAGTTCTGTGTCGGTTTCATCGATATCACAAGCCTTCCTCTTGTTAATCCATGGCTTCTTCACGTTATCGTTCTTCTTGTGTTCATAGTTATCGGATGTCTGCTCCATTACATCAGAGTATTTCCTTCTCATTCTTGCTTCTGACTTGGCCATATTCATGCAAGATTCGATCTCTTCAACTCTAGCTTCAAGCTCCTTCAAGTATTCAATCGCATCATTTAGGATTGATGTTTTGTCTATCTGCAGCAATTGAAACAGTAATGGCGTGTAATTTAGAACATATAATAGCCATTAGGAATCTAAGTTATGGGCTAAGAAGCCTCAACCGGATATTTCCTCATATAATGGACCTATTTGGCCTTGTCAAAGGTATTGTAGAACAGTTCTCGAGTAAAATGTTTACAAAAGCAATGGCAGACCCAATGTATGAGAAGTGGGGTAAGTTGATTCATTGAAAAAAATTTCATATAAAATAAATTAATAATTGAACCAAATTTTCTATTGACCACCATCACCCACTTATTTTTTGTCCCTATCTTTTTACTAAAAAACCAACATAATTGCTTGAAATTTACTCTGTTAAGGAAATAGTGAAACTATATAATGTAAATTTGCACAATAATTTTTATAAGATCATCTCATATATTGACCCCAGTAGTAAAATATTCCTGGGTCTGCCTCTGTATTAAAAGCATTGTGGTGTCTTAACATAAGGAAACTTGCTCACAAGGAAAAAGTCTTTAGTTTCCTATTCAGCTTCTTGGAAAAACTACTAAGAGAAGCTACAAATCATGTCTTTCTTATTTCAACTTCTAAGAATCAAAAAACTATTTGTGACAGAAATTTCTATTCTGTGCAAATTTCAACTTCTAGAACAAAGAATTATTTCATACGTCAGATCAAATGAGATCTTGTTTAATCATTAACGGAGGAGAAGTACCTTCTTGCAGACCGAAGGGATCATCGACTTAAGAACCAGATATTTTTCATCCTCTTTCTGCTTCTCTGAAACACCATGCGACATGCATATAGCGTCAAGCTCAGGTCCCGAATGATAATCTGGTTTCCCATCTTCGTTCATGATTCTATGTGGATTTTTAGCATGCATCCGTGGCACCATGAACAACATCTTCTTTAGAATTCTCTGTGGAGACTGCGAGCTGAATTCATCAGCACCAGTTTCTTTCTTCCAGCACACAAAGCTGGATTTGTGGCCAAAAATGCCGAGATAAAGTTGGTCTCTAATTAACTGAGGTGAGCACTTAAGAATGATCGAAAGAGTTCTTTTGTAGTGCAAGTCGTCATTGGCATTGGCCCCAAGATCCAACGAGCTGAATTTCATGAGGTTGCAATCTTGAAGTTCCTTGAAATGTTGGCTGTTAACATTTTCAACAGCCGTCTCCTGGATTGCAAAAGCTTGAGATATGCAACCAGTGGAATTAATGGAGTCTTGAAAGCAGTGAATTAGGCTGTCGTTGATGACATCATTTTCTTCCTCGAGCATAGAGTCTTCTGCTTGGTGATTGTTGCCACAACACTCGTTGGAACAATTGTCAGGAGAGCATACTTTGAACTCTTCAGTGATTTCTTTAGTCAGAGGATAAAGAGTTGCAAAATCTATGGCAGTATCAACTGTCTCATGATCGATCTCGGTGACCTTTTCAATGATTTGATCCTTATCGTAGTCTTTGTTTCGGGGATCAGAGGAAGATGTCTCGGAGCAAACTGGCTTTCCAATATCTAGTAAGGAAGTTTTGATATGTTGGAGAAGATTAGGGTCCTCTAGTACCTTATCCCATGGAAAGAAGAAAAAGGTTAGTAAATTGGAAAAAAGCATTGACTTATAGAAATGAAAACTGATAAGAAAAATCAGCACTATGAATCAAGAGTTACCAGATCATTTATACCCAACTCAACCACAGCCCCCATATGTGGGAAACAAATTACCGTCTGCAGAACAAATAGCATAGGCAGTCAACAAAAACTAAGATAAGGAAATCAAACAACATCATGTATAATATCATGAGTGGAGTCATATTAAATAATAAGGAATGATAGACTTTTACAAATGTTTAAAAGTTATATCTATAAAAGATAAAATAAAAGAAGAACATTTAAGATGATTCGAACACAACGTAGGCTTGATAAAGCAAATGTGAGAAAAGTGAGAGTTGTGTTTAGAGGAATGGAAGGAAGAGTCAGACTTGAGAAAACTTGGTGTAAATGATTTAAAATATTTATATTCTCGGATGATATTATACTAAATAAAGTGAACTTGTAAAAAAACAGATTTATATAATCAACCCTTGTTAGTGGGACTAATGACTTTATTATTGTTATTGCACCGGCTACAACACCATTCAATGTGGAGGAATTTTCTCTCATGTTTATGTTCATATCATTACATGTGCTTGTTTACTAATGTTAAATGTGCTGGTTCATGAAGCAAAGAAATATCAAAACTTATTGAAGGAGCAGCACAAACCCTTTTCCTTCAACAATCTTCCTTGCCCAAATATAGATGCATAGTGTCTAAAGTCTAATGATCATATTGCTTTCTCATTCACCTAGAACATTGAATTGTGTTCATGCATCACTATAACAACGGCTTTCATTCCAAATGCCAGCCGAAACAACCGATATGCATATCAGCTATATATATGTATTGCTTCGATTCACTCCTCGATACTTAAATCCACATATTTTAAATATACATATTTTTTTAAGAAGCCTAAATCTACATAATTTATAAATATATAAACAATAACATATCAAAAATTTAGGAAAATTTTTCCATGAAGTAGGGCTAAAGGATATCATTATTGGGTTTAAATTTGAAAAAAGTAATTAGAACTCCTCAAATAAGCAAATGGACTATTAAAAATAGACAAATTTTAGTATATAACTAACTATTAATGTGGTCATGAGAAAAAATTTACATCGAATACCAATAAATATTGTTCAATAAAGCTTATACTAATATGAGCGAGACCAATAATGATACTAATATTTTATCAAAAAATAAAAAATTCTCTTACCCACCTATTATTGGTAAGGATTTTTTTAGCAGTTCTCTAAGGCACTATTACTCTACCCACACATCTGCAAATAGAGTCATGTATGAATGCAAAACAGAGCTCATGCTTTTGGATTTTCAACAGATTGATACCGGTGACTTGCTTTTCCACCACTTTTCTAGGTGGTGGCTGATTTTCTTGAAGTAATGGGGAAGATAACTAAAACATGCCAACTATGGGTAAAAATATTTGTATAAGTATTTGTTGCGGCTATACCAGTATCAAAACCATATTGGATATTGTTGATAATAAATGTATAATATACAAATGTGTTCGCGAATTGGAACCTTGGATCAAATATCAGTTAATATATAAAAAAAAAACGAGTATGTCGGCTAATATATAATATGATTTTGTTATGATATCAGGAAATATCGGTATCAAGAAGCCCAATACCGATACTTTATTCCATAATGCCAGCAAATGACTCCATTCTGTTGGGTTACCTTTTTCTTACTGTCGTTATTTGTGATCTTTTGAAATAGAAAAAAATTGATAATTTTTATGATTAGAATAGTAGATATCCTGATATTCGCAACATGTTGAAATTAAACTTTCCTTTTTTAATGGAGATTAGCATCATACCTGAACAGCCGCACTCTGCAAGCATTCAAATCAACATAGAGAAAGGAGATCAACAGAAAAAAGAACAAAATTAGCTCACTTAGCTGCTTGTAGTGTACTTATAAATAGAAGTATAATGGCACATTGCTGGCCCAAATAACAAACCTTTGCAAGCAAAGAGCGAGAGAATACTTTGCTGTCAGCATCTTGAGCATTGCATAGCCAGATGGATTGTCCGCTCGCTAATGCTCTTCCAGGCAAACTGAATGCAAAAAGTCACTCAGTGATTAGCATTCTATTGTAGAACAATACAGAACCAAAATTATATATATATATTACCGATATAAATATCAGCCGATATGTATCAATATCGAGGCCCTCTAATACCGATATTTTTCGATACCGCAACAATATCACGATATATTATTATATCAATAATACATCACAGTACATTGACCGATACAACTCTATCAGCTTACAATTCTCAAAAAAAATTTATTCGGATATATCAAATAACGGTTTATATTATTCGATATATCTGATATCGATATGGTTACAGCATATTTATACCGATATCGATATTTTTATCCATAGAGAGAGAGAGAGAGAGAGAGAGTACCCTTGGCCAAATTTGAATACAAATGACATGCAAACCAAGTAATACCACTCAAGATCGGTGAGATCTTCTGGATTCAAAGCAGGAGAAGGCCTCTTAGTTACTAGTTCAAATTCTCCTTCCAAAAGTGACTCATAAAGCTCTCTCAACTGTTGACTTCTCTGTAAACCCAGTTTATCAACATTAAATTCTCCACTATGCACTGTTTTCCTTGTTCTAATGTCGCCATTGTAGTACCCATCACTCCATTCCAATAACCTATAGGAAATATTTTCCATACCATTTACTTGAAGTCAACCAATGTGAAGTTGAAAACGATGAAGAATTTCTGAAAGTGAAAAGCTTGCAAATAGGTTTTAATAGTTCCATTAAAGGGAACAACACCACCTCCAGCCAAAAGAGGGGGGGGAGGGACAGAAGTGCCTTGAGAAGGGGTCAATTTAATGTATATTATCCCTTACTTCTCCCCCAGGAAAAAAGGGCCTCCCTCCATCCAAAGGACCTAAGAATAGTAGGGGGAAAAGGCTCAAATTTAAGGAACACTTGTAGAATGACAAGTCTTTGTTAAGATTATTCCTCTTGCTCCAAGTTCAAACCCTTGGGAATCAGGAAAGTAATTAATACTTCCAGCAGACTGTACCCTACATTATAACACCTCATCTAAAAATTACCTAAATTAGTGAACTTAATGCACAAAGTTCAAATTTTACTACAAACTTAATTTTGATTGTCGAAACTGTTTCAGGGATTCCATGCATTCTGTTTCTGTACAAAATTACAGAAACCTAACCCAACTAATTAGAAAGAGGGTTTATTTTAGCAACTGAAAACCCAGATTTTCCAGAAAAAAAAATGCCCACGTCATTGTGACAGATATTTCAAAGTTGAAGAAAGATACGAGCTAGTCCACTCTGACAGAATTAGAAAATATAAAACAAATTGCATCCCTAAGATTAAAATCAATAAAAGAATAAAATAAAATGCAGATTAACACCCTAACTTTTTTCAGCAAATTTTTCCAACGTTTTTTTTCTTTTTATCTTAAGTTTTTAAGAAAATGAAGCACCAAAAGAAGTATACCCCTGTTGTGTGGTTGACAATGACCAGAAAATTGCATAACTCCATTGAATACTCCTCACAGCAACTGCCAGCTGCTTCCTCAGGTTCTCTGGAACCTTTTCTTTCTTTGCGATGCCCATCCTCCAAAATTTCACCCTAAAAATTCAAATATCGCAAACTGAAGATACCTATCATCCGCTAATTAGCCACTAAATTTCAGAAATCAGTGATACCCAAGAGCTTAACCTAACTTAAAAACTATAAAATCAAAAGCCCATAGCTCCTTAAGTAAAATAGCAAAAATGAAATCCAAAATCATTTTCAAATCCCAATATCAACCGTGTTTTTGGAGACCCATTAATGAACAGAGGATGATCATGAACAGAGGATGATCAGGGGAAAGGAAGACGAAACAGGGGATAGCACAGAGAGTAGCATATGGGCTTTTTGTTGGATTGTAGAGTTTTTTTCTGCTTATGATTGAAAAGCAATGAATATGGCGACAACCCCAGATCAGATTCCGCTCATGGGAGTACGAAACGGCTAGCTGCATCTGAAGAGCGGCTCAAATTACGGGGACAAATGCGCCATGGCTTCTTCACAAACGCTGCAATAAGTTTTTTCGTTTGGATGCACTTAATGGGAACTTTTAACTGGCACGAGGACAGAAAATTTGGTTCAAAAATCTAGGCCACTCGCATCGTGGTGTCCATTGTTTCAAATCAAACAGAGATTCCCTTTGCTATTAAATGTTAAAAATTATTGGACTAATTAAAAATGTACTTTAATTCTAAAATATTTCTAATATGATTTCCATTATTATTTTTCAGCGAGATCGATCCACAAAATTAATGTCACATTATTAGTGTTTTTGATAAAAATATAATAAATTAATAATAAGAATAGTATTGGTTTTAAGTATTATGGTAGCATAGGGAGATAGTTGCCAAAAAAACTATGGAACATTTTTTAGATTTTTTTTAAATATTATTTTTTAAAATTAAATTAATATAAAAATAAATTAATTAATTAAATATAACATTAATAAAAAATATTTTACTAATATCTATTTTAGCTGAATATTGAATGATTTTGTTTTTCTTAGCATACTTGCACCATTTGATTAAGATTTGAAATAGATGAATTTTTTTTAAAGATGTAATTAGTGCATTATTATGTTAGTTGCGAGATAAAAAAAATTAACCGACAAAATTTAAATTTTTTAAAGAAATTTAAATTTTTTAAAGAAATTTAAATATTTTTTATTTTTTATTTTTTACTATTAATTAAATATTTAAAACATATTAATATAATTAAAATAAATCTATAATAAATGCTGTATATAATTATTTATATCTTTTAATCTCTATTATTAAAATTTTATTTAATGGTGCAGATTAAAAATTTATCAAGTGATGCATATAATCATTTTTAATTTTTAACATTTTGTTAAATATTCAATAAATATTAATATAATATAAATTTATAACAAATATAATATATAATTTTTTATATCGTCTAATCTTCAACGTTAAATGGCGCAAAAACACAACAAATTATTATGATAAACCCAAGTAATATAAAATGTAATACCAAATAATAGGAAAATAACCAATAAACTATTCTTCTCAATACTAAAGACAGCATATCTAAAGTCAAAAAAAAATAATACGATTGGATCCCAAATGGATACGTAAATCTCTTTGTGTCGGCACTCAAAACACTTAAGAATATCGTATATGTTAACCCTAACAAAATACACATAGCTTTTATAACAGTATTAGTCCACATATATTCCTCACATATATCAGGCGTGACTCATTTAGATAATCCATGCATGTATACTCTCCAAGTGTTGTTCCTATTGGAATTAGCGCATGGTCGTCTATTATGCAACTATTGTATGTAGATGTTTTTAGTTCATTAGAAATAGCTATCACTCGGTTAGCACAAACATTGTATGGGTCATCCAAGAATTTTTGTCGCTCTATTGACATTCAACCAACACTCATCGACCTCATACAGATATCACACAAATCTCTAGTGAATCATGACACTTGATCGACCTTTACTTGGCTTCTCCTCCCAAACATACTACTAAATAATATATTTGTAGATATGAGACTTATAAGAAAGTGGCAAAAAAGCCTAACGTCTAAAACTTTAAACTAATGTAGAAGTTTTAGGGTTTCTATTATTATAATAAAAGAAATCTTACAATAGAAGAAATTGGTATGACTAATTAATAAAGAGGTATTCTATAAAAGGCAAAGGTTAGCATTGTATTCCCGATTTCTCCATGTGCTTTTCACTATGTTTTGCCAAAATTTCTTGATTTGCCAAAAGTTTTGAATTGTTCCAATTGAAATTCATGTTGATTCG
>JAOVVI020003929.1:300-18340 GCA_028571085.2 Nepenthes alata | reverse complement strand
AAAACAGCATAACAGATTTCGAGAAACACGTCGCGTTCTTCGTTTTTCAGCGAGCTGCGTACTCTACGTTTGGCATAAACTTTAAAATGACAGCCATGTACGGATCAAGGATCCTTCTTCTTCGTGAAAAAAACAGTATCATACTTTTTATCTATTATCATTAAATTATCTTTAATTTAATTTTAATAATTTAAATATTAAATAAAAATATTTAAATATATTTTTTTATAAAAAAAAATTTAATATTTATTTTAATATTTATTAAATATTAATATTATAATAAAAAATTTTAAAATTTAATTATATATAATATTTTTAATATGTTAAAATTTTAGCCTTTAGATTTTAATCTAATGACTAAAAAAAAGAAGCAGGGAGAAACAGAGAATGGAGAGAAGCAGGATCCTTATTCTCGTTATCTATAAATAAAATATAGCTTAATTTTTTAATTAAAAAAAATATATATTTTTTTTAATCAAAATAAATTAATCAAATATACGTCAAACTGAGTGGGGAGTTTTTCTATTTTTTAATTAGTCAACTATATAATAATTTAATAAAAAAGCATTACCAATTGAAATCCTAAATATTCATCGATATTGATGGGTTTAATAATTTATAAATCGGCCCAGTAAAAATCCACAGAAAAGACTGACTCAGGAGCAGTAAAAGCCCAACAAATAATCACGCAATCCAAGCTTCATTTAACAGAGTTCAGAACATAGAAGCCGACCACCTAACCGGCCCATTAAAGCGGCTCAGTGGTGTTGACCCGATAGATTCGGTTCAACATGCAAGCTTGCCTGACTACCAACCTACCATGTCGCGAGCACCCATTGCCACCCTCCTCTTACCATCTAAAAATGTGCAACTTGCTAGAGAAATAGGAAAATGTGCCCACGCGATGTTAGAGAATTATAGCACCGTTAAGGCTTTATCAACAACTAATTGCCACCATTTTTCGACGAATACCTTTTTTTCTCTACCTAAAGGAAGAGGAAAAATGAGAAAAAATGTAGAGCATGTAGAGAGAAGATCGAGAAGGCATATCCACTCTCTGTTTATCTTTCGTGAAGCCTTATCCTCTTGCTCCAATCGATAGTTGTGTAGGCCTCTCGTCAGCTGCAAGTTCTCATGTTGCAAAGTTTGTGAAGGAAACTCGTAGAGCGTGGTGCAGAAAACCTCTTTGTCTGTAATCAGAGTGAGAATCGACGAACGTCCCTCTCTTCATTATCAATGCCCAATAATTTTTTCTTTTACCGGTCAGCCATTTGTCGATGAGTGAATTCTTCAACCGCCCACTCCTCGACGAGTGTAGAATTCTCCATCTCTAAACTACCCCTCGATCAGGCACACTTATCGGAACACAATCCTTCATCTCTAAACCACCTTTTGGTCGGGCACACTCATTAAATCTCAGCCCTCTATCTCTCAAAGCCGCTCTCCAATTAAACGCATTTATGGGAATCTAATTTTTTGCCAACACTCAATCCCCATACACTCATCCAAGCACATTTATTTTCCTCATATTTTTCTATTCAATTAAGAAATATTTCTAACTTGAACGTCGAAAAATATATCGATGAGCGAGTTATATCATCATCTGGCATTTTATTTGTTAATTATGTTGCGTAGAGTCCAAATTTGAAATAACAATGATCGAACCCGTTTTGATTCAACGTATTGAAAAGATCAAACGACCATCTAATTCGTTTGATAATTTAGATTTTAAAATACATCAGATATAATTTTAAAAGTAAGTTCTAATTATATTCTCAATTTATATTATTTTATTTTATGTTTCCTTTTAGCATGTAAAATATCATATTGGTCATGTTTTAATCATATGAAATAGTTCAAATGATTATTAATTCCATGAATACCTTTCCATATATTAAATTGTGATAGTTTAGTGCATGACTGACTTTAATGTTTCAAAAGTATTGAATAGTTTCTCTTTTTTTTTTTTTGTTATTAATTTTAATTTTTTATTTTTTAACCTTTTTTCTGTAGTGAGCTTTGTTCTTAATATTTCTTATAGGATTAATATCCAATGATAAATATTGTATCATGTAAATACTCTTAACGTGATTATCTTTTTAATTTTTCAAATATTAATATCCTTACCTATAAAATCAAATTGTTAAAAATTATTTATATAATTATTTTAAAATCCACGTGATGCGTCACTGGATCCGAATTTCGAACAGATTTGAACGATCATTTTGTTGTTGTTCTGACTCCGTTCCCTGAGTTGAATCCTGCACACCACTAAACAAAATAGGAGGTCAGCGTGTCGGCGGGATGTAATTTCACCAAAAATACTCTGACGCTCAAGTCAGTCAAACAGTCTTAAAATAAATAAACTAAAAGCTTTTTTGAGAGAAAAAATAAAGAGCTAGGAATAGTGTTTGTCCCAGATATAAGAGAGACGTAAGGCCTTTATTGAATCTGGGAGGTGAGAAGGCAGTAAACGGCCGTGAGGGCTCGCTTGTTGCCTTGGGGGTTGATCGTGTTTCTGTTTGCAGTTTTCTCAGAGTTCAGTCTGGTTGAACGTGTAAAGAAAGCGTGAGTCTGAAAGCCTTAATGAAAGCGTTAATGAAAGCATACCCAAAATGATAATTTTATGATTTTTTTTATGGCTGAGAGGGTGATCTTCATCATTTGGAAGGAGCGATCCCCTCTGTCCACCTCGATTGGCTTGTCTTCTAGAGCAGGTGCCAGTTGCCAATGTGGGCGTAATAGTTTCCTTGTGAGGCGGCCAACAGCTTCCCAAATTGGCTACATTTTTTCTGAGTATATTACCGTTGGAGTGCTCCAGTTGGCAGAAAATTGAGAAAATCTGGCACCTTCTTTATTTAAAGGCCGCAAATCTTATCAATGCCCTTTTGGGTGTCAACTGGGATCATGAAAGATGTTTGGAAGGCTGTGATTGACCATTTGATGAGTCGTGGGCCCAAATGGGCTAGGCTCATTACTGTAGAAAGGTTTCTTTGGACTCAATGTTCAGAACACGGACGGTCAACGTCTGAGTTGACCGTCGGCATGTGAGTTGGCCACCTTTGTAGAGAACAAAGACAGCGTCTTTGTTAATCATCTGATGGGTTGCGGGCTAGAATGGAATAACCCATCATTGTAGAAAAGCCTCTTAGGGCCCAACTTGTCGGGCATGGACGATCAACGTTGAGTTGACCGTCTACAAGTAAGTTGGTCATCCGGGCGGTCAATACCAACGTTTACTGTCTTGGGCCTTTTAGTTTTGGGCCTGTCATTTCATTGGGCCGTCAAATGTATTGACCATCATTCTAGGACTTCCATTGGTCTTTTGGACCAGCCTATTGCTGATATATCCATCACCATATAAAAATAATAGAGATTTAATTTAGCATGGTGAATGTAACAATTCTATTGCAATTGCTGATTTTTTTTTGGGGGGGGGGGAATAGAGCTAATTATTTTTAAAAAATCATAAAGGTAAGTTTTTATTTTAACTTGATGCCTTAATCTTATTAATGTCGGTCCAGTCTTTAGCCTTTTTACAAATTAAGAAAACTTATAAAATCAATGAAAATTAAATAAAGAATGGTTTGTTAGTTTTTAATCCTTTTTAAATTTAATTATAAATTTTTAATTCAATATTTTTTTTAAGAACAAAATTTCCTAGGTTTTTCAAAATTAAAATTGGTAGAATTAAAATACTGCAATAAAAGCGAAAATAAAAAATGCATAGCATATAATTAATATAATATGTAATCAAAATAAAACTAAAAAATATGATAACAATAAAAAAGAAGAAATTTTCTTAATAATTAACATAAACTCATAGAAAGTACAAATGAGGTCAAGTCCTGTTTTCGGAAATAGTTATATTGGCCGGATCGCGGAGACAAACGGCGAACAGGGCTGGTGCCGGATAAGAACGCCGTTGCTTCCAGCAGCTGAGCGCCGTCGAGGTCGGCGAAGAGTGTCTCCGCCAGAGAAGGCGTTCCTCTCGTTCTCTCGGTCTTATTTTGAACCACACAAATGTTTATTTCCATTTGATATTTGTTCTCCTCTCCATTCTTCCTTCTCCGTTCTCCTTTCCATCCAATCTGAGTGTAAATGGGAAGCATGTCTTCAAGTCTTGTAGACTATGTTCACGTTTGATAGTCTATACGTGTATGGAGTTATGAGAGATTCTGTATTGTCTGCTTATGAATACGAGGACCAAAATTTTGAAGTCGTTTTAGCCTACAGTAGTCTCACAGTTTTGATATATCAATGCATGAGAACTTATTGAGCAAGCAATTTCCGGCAACCAATTCTACCATCTTCTTTTTCAATATAACATTTCCAACCATTTTTATTAGAAATTGGAAAATATTGAAACCATGGCACTAACGGATGCAAATGTAGACAGTATGGAAGTGATCTAGCTCAAGTTTCGAGGGGTTCAGCAAAATGCGGTACTATTCTCCGCCCATGAGTTGTTCGAAGAAATGCCCAGCTGTAGGATTGAATTGCCATATGACAAATAATCCCCGGTTGAATTCCACAACCTAACACCAAGCGTCCCCAACCTTCAATTTGGCCGACAGTTCTATGGGTCAACCATCAGTATAGTTACAGGCTTCTGAACCTCTTCTTGACTATAGCTACTTCGTTATCATGCTACGATTAGCAAACTTCCCCTCATGTCCAGCTGACTCCATTAAGATCCAAGTGTTTCCATCTTGAAGCTGCATCAGTTTCATCGTGGGCATTGAGGTCCAGTTCACCACTGAAGATGGGCAGTTTGTACTGTCTATTTTCCAACTGAAAAGACTCTGCTCTATCATCAGCTACTAGTTTCTTGTGGAACTCTTTTCCCTTTTCTCCTCCAAGTCCAACACTCATTGACAAGTTGCTGCAGTCTCTTTCGACTGGCAGCATACTTCTCTCTCTATTGGGCTTAGTCATTGAGGGAAAGAGCATCCTCTCGTCCTCTTTCGCATCTTCTGAAACGAAGGATCTCAATAGCAGGTTGCCATTGTGCATTCCTTGCTGCTGTTGACGTCCTGATGATGAGGTTAGGCAACTGTCTATTGAACCATCTGCTCCTGCTGACTGATTTTGTTGAATTTTCTGTGGCAGTGATCCCTGCTGTTCTGATAACCCTGGGAATGCAAAGTTTTGGCATTGGGTTGAGACCTTGGAGACTAATTCAGAAAGTTGAAGCTTCGCATCTTCTAGTCCAACGGTGACGAGATTCTGCTCTCCGAGTGTCTCTTGGGCTTTTTCAAGGACTGCCTGAAGGTACTTCCCTTGTGCCTCTATACGTAATTGTAAGTGTTGCTGCACCTAGTTCCAGAAAGAATTAGAAGAAGAAAAGCCTGTAAAGGATTGAATACAGCGGTGAACTATTGAAAATAAATAATTCAAATTGAGATCGTTGTGAAATATATATCAAGTTATCTATCAAGTTCTTAGAATAACAGTGTAGGGATAATTAGTAGGTACATGGGTTATGCTTTCCAGCTTATATTATTTTATGTCGACATGGGGGATGGTACAGGTGGAGTTTATTATATATTGGCTTAACTACACAGCACTATCTTAATCTCTGTTTTTTTTTTCCAAAAATTAACTTATTGGTACTCCTTGTTCTAAGATAAAAGAATATTCTCCGAGACAACCTAATACCTGGAGGTTACCTTGTCTTGTTGACATGTGTCAAATACTAACCAAAACAGATAAGGAGGGTTTCCTAGGTTTTTGACATCCCCATGGCCCAAATGTTTGAAGTTCCTTTCTGCATCAAGTTCAGTTATTTGGCTTATTTTGTGGAGTTCAATTATTGATCTCTGACATTTCTCTTTCCTTGTGTATTTCTTTGTGCTTGGTAAGTCCTTATATACTTCATCTTTTAGTGCAGGTCTGATTTGATACTTTAAGAGCTGTGAAAGTTTTAAGAGCTATGAACAGTTTGAGAAGTGCATAGTTGTGCTAAAAAGCAAGCCTCAACAGTTGAGAGGTGCTTGTACTAGGAAAAACAAGTCTTACTGAATAAGAGGTCATAAATGACCTCTAATTTTTAAGAACTTTTATGATAAGAGGTTATGAAATTTCAAGAGAATCGCTGATGAGTCTGCTAAATCGCAAACACCAGTTACTACCATTTCAACGAAAAATAAGTCTTAGTTGGAAAAATGAAAACATAAGACACATAAACAAGGCCTATTGCGGAAATTATTGTTTTGTCAGTATAATTTATAAAGACCTCCGGTCCAAACTCCAAGGTGCTGGATGATTAGGAAAATTTTCTTTTTTGTGGTTTGATAGAAACCTTCTTAGATTTTCAGCCAAGCAAAAATTTCACAGTAATAGTATTTTTAAGTAATAATGAAAATAGCCACCTTAAAGATCTCAAAGTAATGATTTCTGATATTTGGAAACAGAGGCTACTATCTTATAAAATCACCAGAGCTTGGCTCCACTGTATATTTTACTCCCTCTTGCTTGGTCCCTAATTTACTTGATAATTGTTCTTTGGGATGGTATGTTTTTGAATTCTAAGTTGCTGCTATTTTCTACACTGTAGATGAAAGGCCTTTTTGCTTGATTTTGTAGCAAATAGTAACATGTACCTCTAGCTGCTTGTGTAGCCTTCTTTGCACTTCGATTTGCATCTTCAGTGTTTCATTTATATGTAAGTTCCTGAATGAAAATCTAGCTGTTAGGACAAATAGTAGGCTTGAAGATTGTCATGGATGATTTTTTATGACTAAATGCCTAACAAAGTTGTAGAAATGATATTACTTGTTTGTTTGGTGCCCACAGCTGGCATTGCTCATATGTGTTCCATTTTGTTCGGGCATTATGTTACCTGCCAGAGAAACTGTACGCCATTATAAGTCTGATCTATTCCTCATTCATTTGTTTGTATATTTATGCCTATTCTTTGATTCCTGGTGAAATTCTCTTCCCCTTTGTGAAGTATCTTTTTAGTTACGTGAGCAAATCATGAGTAAAATTCATGGCATTTTCATCATACCAGTTTTGTTGGTCCCACCAGTAGCTTGTCCATGGAGATTCTTGCTGAGTCTGTATTTCTGGTAAGCAAAGTTAATTGGGTGTCAGTCTCTGTGGTTAAACACCCCCACCATTAAAAAAAGAGAAAAGAAAAAGTTGTATATGCTCAATATTTTGAGCACCGGATCTGAGATTTTTCATAATAAAAACCATATTATGGACAGTTCATATTATTTTCGTTGGGATGCTATTTTGCATGGATGCAACTTAAAAGTGGAAATGCTATAGGATGAGGACTAGTAGCTGTGTTGTGAAACCAAAATCTTTACAAGGAATAAAATGTATCATGAAATTGATTAATTAAATCAAACAAACTGAAGAAAAAGCGAGGCACTTATCATCACCTGAAGATGGCTCTTTAGGTGGTACAAGGTAAGTCCTGGAATTCCCATAAGTTTCATAACTGTTTTTGGAGTGGCCTCTGCAACACACAACAAACAAAACTCATGAGTTGAACTCCAATGCATTAAGCATAGCCTTTGGCTGGATGCTTTATGTGACATATACATACTATCTGCTCCTCCCAGCAAATTTACTGCTTCTATGAACCGCTCATGAAGATCTGGTGTCCATTTCAATCGAGGCTTAGCATCAGTTGAAAGTACTAGGCTCGAATCTCTGGCAGTATTCCCACCTTGGAGGAACAGTTGTCTATCTGAATGAGAAGACATTCTTGAAGAAAGGTATGTGCTTTTTCCGTGATTCAGATGATGATACATGCCCTGGCTTTTAATATTATGATTTCAAGATTAGCATGATGCGAGACACCAAAATATTTGACCAATAAAATTATGTCCACTGATTACTTTACCTGATATGTTTCCCTTATCTGCCAAGTTTGGTGAGGATGTTTATGATGATTTGATCTTCAAAGCTCAATATCTATTCTGGATACCCTGAATACCAAAATTATCTGCTATTGCTGTTAATGCTTCTTGTTTTGATGCACCAAATTCTCTGACTAAAATGTATGCAGTGGGATGGTTTTATAGGATGAAGAGGGAAAAGGCAATAAAAAAGTTGAGGAGGCCATGGAATCCTGGAGATAGGTGACTAGTAAATTTGGTGATTTTTTTTTTTGAAATCTCATACATTGCAATAAGTAATGGAATTGACGCCACATAGTCCTTTACTTTTTATGCTGGCAATTTTTTTTTTAAATTCGGTGAAGGGAGGAACCTCATTCCCAACTGGTATAGTGGAATTCACTGATTGTGATGGGAGAATCCACTTGCTCGGTTGCTTTGAAAATTTTAGGCATGCTCAGTAGGGAAAAATTGAAGTTGTTTTCTGAATAATTTTCAGGAAAATAAAAACTTTAGAAAATATGTTGATACTTATTTTTCATTTGGAAAACTAAAAAAAATGGAATGTTTCAATTTTTCAACTTCGAATTGAATTTTCGAAGAGACAAAAAAATGAAAAAATATGTTTTTAAGAATTTTCTACTAGCCATATGGAAATGTTTTTCATAATTTTTTGAATCTAGTTTATGCACTACTCTTTTGATAATTTATGATTGTAGAAATATTAATTTTGAAGCTGATAATTATTAATATGAAATTTGAAGTAATATTTGAAAATTTTCTTTAATTTCATAATTAATTTTGTTTTGATATTTTTTATATTTTTTCATTAGAGATATCCAACAATTTTCTATAAATTACTAAATTGTTATAAATGTTTTTTTTACATATAGGAAATGCAATTATATCACTTGAAGAGTCAAAAGTGTTTCTTTTATCAACATTTTGGTTATCATGTAACTTCTTCTGCAACTTAAAAAACTTTACATTTGTGCATGTTATTTTATTTCCAACTAAACTAATTTTTCGTTTTTTTGTAATAATTTGAAGGATCATAGTTTTTAAAAGATAATTTCTCATTAATAGTCACGGTTTATTGATAATCAAATAAAATAGGTAATGCTATAAAGGAATTGATTGTTACTTTATTTGGACTCGATTTGTTTATTTGGTCTGATTAAAATTAAGTTTGAGGCAGGCTCATTAGCTTAATGTAAAGCTTGAATGTGAACTCACACTTTAAACCAAGTTATAGTTACCAATTTAATATTCTGTACGTGTAGCACATTATGCAATAATAGACAAATTTCATTTTAAATGTGAAGTTGTCAATAACAACTACATTCGATATTTGGTATGCCAGTATATCATATGTAGGATTTTTGTGAATTTCACTATCTATGAATTGAGTTATCATAAATTGAGTTCAATAAGTTATTATTATTTTTTAATATAATTGAATATATCAAGTAATGTCTTGTTTGAAATTTTCTCCTCACCTAAACATGCTCATAAAATAGACTTGATGTACCTGTTGAACTTGTTGAGTTAACTCAAATAAGCTTCAACAAATAATTTTTAGCTAATCTCTAAGTAAATTTGTTTGGTTGATCACTTTAATCATATGTTGAATGAATGATAATTTTCTAACAACTATTAATAAATATTAATTTGTTGAAATTTGCATGTTTCTATTATAAATAAATAAACATGTTTTCATGAAAACTGTGAAAACAGAATAGTAAATAATGAAATTAAAACTAAAAATAAAAAACAGAAAAGTCATTTCCCAAGTAAACAGGGTCTCAAAGTCAGGTCCCTCTCATCCCATGCCATTTTTTTAAGAAACTCGTATTCTCTGATCCTTGCCTTGGTTTAGAAGACCTTTTTTTCTGCATTTTCATTGCACTTGATAATCCATGATAGTAGGAATGCAGATCAATTCCTTCTGATAGAAGGGTTATCGATGGAGACACAAAGAAGAACTTCCTGTTTTTAACTGCTTAGAAATTATGGAAATGTAGAGGAAGATTCTATTGACTGGGCATCTGCATGCTTTATTTTGTATTGGATATAGACAAGCAGAAAATAGAGCAGATGCTTTTCTTGGACATAGTTTGAGGACAACGCATGGAACAAGGAATACATTCTATCATGTCTCCTTCAGTAAGTTTGGTACTTATTCAACCTACAAAGTATAAAATAGATAGGAGGAGCTAGAAAATGGTCCCACAATGGTGGATCAAGTGTCCCAGGGACCCATCAAAAGTTCAACAATATTGTACTTGCTTCATTACTTCCTTCTTTATTTGACAGATGCTGCAGATATTTGTTCTCCAGAGGACCACTTGCCTTGCCCTTGACTTGTTCTTTGGTTCTTTGCAAACTCTTGGAATAATTCCTTAATTTTCTTATTGATACAGACATAAACATAAATGTAAATGTAGAACATATAGCAGAAGAGATTTTGTGCACAATTTTGTTACTATATGCATGGAGGATTGATTTATGCATGCTTCCATTTTAAATGTTCTTCCTTGTATTATTCATCCTGGAAACTTTGAAGACAATGTTGCGGTCAATATCCAATATGTCTGTAATTATGCATAGTATGTGATCACGCCGAATGTTTACTTTGTGAAGAAATCTTCCTTGGGAAAGTAGCATTACTAATTTTATATGATCAGTCCCTTTATTATGGTGATGACAATGCAAATCTTAAGGTGATGATAAACATCAAAGGGGAAGAACTCTAACGCCAAGAAAAATAAATGTGTTATGCAACCTAACAGATGTGGAATAAATTCATCTTTAAGCCATAAATGTCAAATGTGCCAACTAGCTAATAATCACAATAAAAAATAAGCTTAATTGACAGATGAGGATATCTAATGTATACATGTCTGCTCAGGAGAGTCTGAGAGATGGCAAAAGCAATCATTCTCTAATTAGTTAAGTAATAGAGGGGGGGGGGGGCTAGTTCACGAGACTCCCATGTCATAGTATTTGGAGGAATGCTGTTAAGGTGCTCCCAAATTTTTATGTTTTTTGTGAACCCAATGGTTAATATTGAAAATTAGATAAATAAATAATAAAAATTACATCAAGTAATTTGAATAACTATTTAATTTTCTGTCATTTATTTATTCAATTTTAATCATAACTATTGGGTTAATAGGAAACTAAAAATTTTAGGAGGACCTTAATAGCTCTCTTTGGAGAGGGTCAAATATAGGCAATCTGACTTTTTGTGAAGAGACTGGTTTGTAGTTCATGACAATATTTAGTTACCTTTTGTTTTAGCTATGTTAGGTTACAGGAGATATTTAAAACAAAAAGTAACTGAAATTCTCTTGAATTGTATCTACACAGTAATTCCACTTGACCTTTTGTGGAAGATCAGTTGGTTCTGATTTGTCAGGACATATTCTGCAATTTCTGGTGAATCAGTGGGGCCTTTTCTTGAAGTGTTGAAGTAGCATTCGCTGATAGTTTTCCAGCTCATGGAATGGAATAAACTTAAATCTAAATACATAATCTGGTAATTATGTGTAGTATTCCAAATAATCTCATGGGTTGTGAAGTCAAGATCACCTTTTGTAATATAGCTGAAATGATAAACCACAGTTAGTGGGCAGTTTTCTTGATTTCTTATAATTGCACTAATGTAGGACTATAATATTTTTTTTTTCCATTTTGGTTTTATTCTTTATCTATTTGCTCTAATGTTATGATGCCCATGAACACTTAGCATTTCTATTAATGAATCTTGCATTGGATTAAAGTAGAAGAATGAAGAGATGAGCCTGTCAAATTTTGAGTGCAATGTGACAGAGTCAAAGATTAAAAAAACTCGGACAACTCATTAGTTAGCTTTGTTTAATCTAATGTATATATGATCTCCTTGTGATGGTTGTTATCTTTGCAATCATTGGTAGCACTGCATACCTATTACAGCTGGTATATGTAATTTATTCATTATGTACTTTTGGGGTAATTAAATCTTCATGCAGCGATGCACCAATGACATTGAAAGATGTCATCATGACCTCAGATTCGTGCCTTGGGGAGAACCAGCCATCTTTATTGTCTTTTTTCAGGTTAGTAAAAACCATCTTCTTTTGACTTATGGTAAACATAGTCATTTTCTTTTTGAAATGGAGCTTTGACGCAACAGTAAAGTTATCATTATATGACCTAATAATCGCACTTTCTAGTTATGAAAATGAAATATTATATTATATAATGTAAGACCGTATATAATAACACTGAAAATGATTTGACCCTTTCCTAAATCCCACACATAACAGGAATTTAGTTTACCATGCTGCCCTTTATAAAAATTTGCTTGATTTCCCTGAATGATTTACTTTAACCTTCTGTCTCTTTGATTGCTGTGTGTGTGTCTGTGTCTGTGTCTGTGTGTTTGGTTATATATATATATATATATCGGTACTGGCCTTTTGCCCCCTTGAAACTGCTGCTACCTACTGTCACAACTTGCGATTCTCTATAACTAAAAAAGAGCACAAAATAGAGTTCTTTCCTTCTACTTGCATTTTTCCTTTTTGAGACTTCTTCAAGGCAATGATGATAAGATACGTTTTGAGGCTTTGGGGACAAAAAACAAAAGTCATCTATGGATTGAAATAGTGTCTGATATGTATCAGCATTAAATATTTCAGTGCTGATATTTTTTGATACCGAAGAAAATCTTAATATGTCATTGTATCGGTAGATATCGGATATATCAACCGATATAATTAATATGTATCAACTTATTAAGATCGACTAAATATCATCAAATGGGTACCGGATAATTAAAGATAATAAAAAATTTAGTATATCTATCTTAAATATGTGACTCATGATATTTGATACTGATATATATCGACTGCTAAGACAGGTATCGGTACCGATACTATCATCCACCCATTTGTTAGATGCTTGCTGATTATTCCTTGTTGACCCGGCCACAAGCGACAGCACTGGCTGCCATGAAAAGTGAGAAATGACCACAGAATAATATTCTTTGCCGGAAAGAAAGTGGGGGGGAGAAGGGAACTGCAAAAAGCTTGTAAAATTCTCTGGGCATAGAATCTGAGAATCAATGACAGACTTTCCAAGTAAAGCCGGTGGGCTATTTTCTCAGTTCAAGAATTTGTATATATTCTCAAAACACATAAACCACAAAAAATGCATTCGCACCTGTTCTTTTTTCTTTTAGTTCGTATTTTTTTAAAAAAAAAAAAAAAAAACCTACCGCGCATTCATGATTAGGCGTATGATTGGTGGTGACTTATTAGGTTTGTTCGAGCTTCGCTTTTTCTAGAAGCATTATCTGAGTTCTATGGTCTTTATTGTTTAAATTTATTGTCTGATACGGTAACATATTTAGTTATCTAGAAAGATGATTAGAAGTTCTAATGTTATGTGGTTTAAATTGTATCATAAATTTGATATTTTAGATTTTTTTTTTAGATAGATTATTGATATTATGTAACAGTCATAAATTTGTACATATTTTTTTATAATATTATTCATGAAAAATTTATTAGTAAAATTATAAATTTCATAATAGGATCTGATTTTTTTGTTCAAAGAAATAATTCAGCGAAATAATGGGTCTCCATTAATATTAATATGTTAAATTTTGAGGCTTAGAATTGAATTGTGTAAATTTTTACACAGTTGAATGTCATAATTTCCCCATTGGTGGACAAATTATGGAACCCTATGATCCAAAGTTACTACATATATGTGGTGTCGTTAATGGAATAAAATTCCTTTTCTCTATTAAATATGCAATGTTTCTTTATATTATATAATACTAAGTTAAATTTTGTTGATATTTACTAAGTGCGTTTAATCGAACAGTTGCGTGCCAAAATACGAGTCAGGACAAAAATTAAGGGCAAGAATATCATAATTTGGCCCTAAGTATAAATATAGGATTCCTTTATTCAGAGATTGATGTAGACCGTTATTAGGGGGTTAGTCCATTTTAATAATATATATATATATAATGTATCTTAAAAATTTAAATTAATAGACGAATTAGGAGGTCGTCTAATTGTGTCTGTTTGTTCAAAGAAAAATAGGTTCAATTTTTATAATTCTGAACTTGAATTTTATACACCACAATAGAACAAATAAGTGGTAAGAATTATACAAAATTTATTTTTTGATATATCATCTGACGCTTAAGTCAGTGATATTTCTCCTCGAGTGTGAAAGATGTAAGGAAATGAATGTGGGCGTTTAGAAAGGATGATGATGAGTATTTGTATAGATGGCGATATTCTCTTTTGTACACTCGTTTGGCAAATTGGTTTTGTGTTTTATATACTCGTTTGGTAAAATATTTTTTATATTTGTGTACTCGTCTGGTGGAGTGTCTTTTGTCCTTTGTCGTTATTTGACGTTCTTCCTCGTCCCCCCCTCTTTGGGGAAAGAGTTCATTTATAGTAAGAGGCACAGTTTGGATAGCAAGCACCTGAAATCAATGCGTGGATATGATGTCACTTCAGGTGATGAGCGTTACTTGCGTGTGTAACAGTCGCGTTAATTCAATGACAATGCCGCTTAGTTTTCAACTATTTGATTGACTTAACGGCCATCTATATCTTGCTATTAAGCAATTTATTATGATCCTTTAATATCTGACTATTCAAGTCGTACGCTTAATTTATGCGTTTGTGCACCGTTTGTCTGATGGGTTTTGAGGCATCTTTTATTAGGCTGTTGATATTTGGGTCTCTTATCCGCCTGTGTGTTCGGCCAATCTGTGTCTAACCGTATCCATCAATATATATATATATATTTAGTAATTGAATTGAAATTTTTATGATCTAATAATTTTGTTGTCATTGTTTAATTAAATTTCTTATTTTGCAAAACAAAATGTTGTATATTTTAATTTGTTGAAAAAATCTGAATCCTCTGCCTTCATTGATTGTTGGAGTTTACTTATATAATATAAGAAATTTTCTTGGGTAACATTTAATTATTTATATGCTTGGACCCAATGAAGCGGCTACACCCACATAGAATCTATACTTGGGCGGATTGGGTTTGTTTTGAACAATTTTTAGTGTTGGGATTCGAATATGACATAGTGGAAGCAAACCTGATCTTTTAGTTATAAGTCAGTTATCATTTTCTCCTAATTGAATGCGAAAAATAAACACGCGACTAGACAGATATAAATTACACGATCAATTAAATGTGAAAAATCTTTATCAACTAAGAGAAAAATTATGACCGATTAATTTTTAAAGAGTATTATCCATAAAAAAATATATTTTAAAAAAATATCTTGACCGTACAATTGGTCAAGTCTCACCTGTCTTGCCACTTTTTGTCATTCAATTTTTTTAATTTATCATTTTCTTTTTGTTTTCTCATAAATACAAATATTCTTCACTTTTTCTTATCAAAAAATAGAATTAATTTACCCATTAATTTGTTTAATGAAAAATTGTAAGCTCTTTTACGAGAAAATCATCAGATACTGTTTTTATATTGAAAAATCTACGATTTGATACCATTTGTTGTAATTTAGATGTGACATAACCGAAACAAAATTCATATCATCTGTCAAACGTCTGTCACCGTTCTCTCTTGATTGAATATAATTAACAAACAGACAACAAAGTATATAAAAATTATATAATAAATTTAATATGAAAAATTTTATTCCAAACAATATTTATAAATAATCTCATTCTAGAATTCTTCATTACGTATGTAAATACTCAATTAAGATTAACTTCAACATACCTAACAACCGACAATAGTAAATACAAGGGAGAAACAAGTAGTAATTGGTAATTCATCATATATTCAATACTACATCAACATACTAAAATTTGACAAAAAATAAAACTCAAATTGGGTATCAACCAAATATCAAATCTTTTCATTATTCTCTTTTGTGCCTTCTTCCTCTTTCTTAGGGCGCCCCTTATGTTATTTTCTCAAAAATTGTCCTAAAAATTACGTGATAACTTTTTATATCTGTTTTAATGCATGTATGGGCCTCTGGCTCATCAAGCACAAACCCTACTGGCATGTTACATCTATGCGCCTTTTAGGCATAAAAGTTATTAGAACTCACACAATACGTCATTTAGACATACATCACATACTAAAATCTTACCAATATTGGTACATATATTTTACATACGCCCCTTAAAATATTCACTCAAAAATATTTTCACACAATATCAAATATATTAATAAATAACTTATCCTTAAATGTGGGACTTACAATGAAATATTCAAAAATTTAATATTAGGTCGTCTAATTTTGAATGTTCCCCTCCCCTATTCTCCCCACCCGTTTAAAAATTTCCTACCCATCACTCCTCGTAACGAGGAACACTCAATCTCATAGGTCATTCACTGCCAATATATATATATGTTGCGTTCTGAGTCCTCGGTTATCGTACAGATTAGGGAGCCTTCGTATTCCAAGTTGTTCTAACGCGTACATGGAAGGGTCCAGTCTCCGTCCCTATTAACCTGAGGCCTGCACAACACAATTAACAAATAAGAGGTCAGATATCCGATGAAATTTCTCCCACCAAGGCCACTCTGACGCTCAAGTTAACAAATTCCCGCAATGAACGAAAATGGAGGCACACGCTAAGGGGTGCACAGAAGTATGCTGAAAATACGTGGATGGTGCGTGTTTGTTCATGCAAGAGAGAGTAATGAGCAAGTAATGGGAGGCCGGGCTCCCTAGGTGCACCGCAGCGGGTGGCTCACTTCCTGTCGCCCGAGTAGGCTCAGGGGTTTGGATCCAGTGGTTAGATCGTAAGCTTAAGGCTTGCGACGCAGAGTCGATTGTCTTGGATCCGATCCCCCCTCTTTGTTGATAAAAGGAATTTTATAGGTCCCCTGACGGGGGATTTTGGGCGCGAGAACTTCTGTCGCTAGGGTTTGTTGGCCTCCGATCGCTGTTGGAGATTACCGGCTTGTCAGCTTTCATTTTGCGGTGGCAGACAGACTACCGGGTGTTGCCGGCCACGCTTGGTCTCTCCTTGAGCTGGGATTGGCGGGCCACCTATTGCGGCCGCCTGAATCGTAGCTAGCATCGTTGACTGCTTCTCCATTGGCTGGTTCCTCCTACTCTTTTGTCGCTTTCCGGCAGCCGTAGTAATGATATGCATGAGGCGCTCGCAGGCTGCAGCTGGTGGGCCGCCACGTAGGCATTCCGTGTAGTTGGACTGGGCTCCGAATTTTCTTGGGCTTTGCCACTAGACCCAACACTAACCCCCATGCCTGGGCTGACCAGTAGTCGGGCCCTGGCATGTCCCTTTGGTCCAATCTGCGGTCCGTTGGTTTCCCTCGAGATGCTCCAACACTTGTCGTCTTCTGGGCTCGCGCCTTCCCCAAGCATCTGCGCAGGCCTTTCAGACGCTGCAGCGATTCGGTGCCTAAGTTGGGAGGATTTGCACGCCTGGGGTTGCGTCTGATTTGAGGGCTTTTCCTATTCCATGAAAGACGTCCGTCAGGAGGCGTGTCTCGCCAAGCACGAGAAGGATGCCTATTTCGCCCATAAATAGGAGGGCTCTTCAGCGAGTGTAGTGCATTCTTTGGTTGTCTTCGAGGGAACAATGCGAAGGTTCTGGCTTGCTCCACCGTTGGTGGGGATCCGCGAAGGAATTGGATGGGCTAGCTGGAGATCCGAAACTCTCGGAGAAGACTATCTTCATACCCGCGCTACGGTCCATTCATCATGCTAATGAGGGTGGCTCGGCCACTCTGCTGTCGTAACGTGCCTCCCCTCCATGGTGCGACTCGTCCAAAGCGTTGTGGGATTACGGCGGAACTTTCACGGGGATGCTTCCCACCGGCAAAGTGCGCCGCTCGCGGTCTCCACTTCACTAGGTTCCTACGCGGGCCGTGGAGGAGGCAGAGAGGGGAGCCCCGGTGAGGGAATTGCAGGGTTTTCCCTATTAGTCCCTCCCAGAGGCTCCTGAGTAGGGCGCTGACTCCGTCTCGATGGATAACACTATGATCGTCTCCACCGCAGGTAGACCAGTGCGCGACTGCCCCTGGTGGCTTGTTGGGGAACCGGTGCCAAGGCCGTGGTGATCTCATGTAGATCACGTTCCCCAAGCTTACTCGGGCATCTAGGCAGTCGCCGTGGGGCCTGCGCCCCGTGCTGTATCTTC
>JAOVVI020003928.1:0-18341 GCA_028571085.2 Nepenthes alata | reverse complement strand
AAAGAGAGACCCACCAGACCCAATAGGTAATCCCTACAGCATGCCCAATCGCGGCAAAGAAACCCTCTAACATGGTGGCGACAACTTGGTTAGTACAAAGGGCGCTGATGTGGCAGACGCCTACTATTAGTGGCCATAGTAAACGCTTAGAGGGGACAGCCACGCTTGCCTGCCTATAGTAGAAAAGATGTTGCCACTGTTAAGTTGCTGCCACCGCCAGCATGACTCAACGAATCACTCGCTGGAATTGTTTGGAAAATGTTAGCAAGGACTACCCGCGGTCGCACTACCACCGCAAAACGACAGTTGTTACCAATGGTTCAGTCAACGACCAACTATCTGTGAATTCAAATGCGACAACAATCCAAGCTTTGATGCTAAAGCCATGCCGGGCCATCGTCTACAAATATCCCTTCTCTATCGCTAGAGAAGGGAGGAGGAAGCCAAAAAATGAGGAGGCAATCTAGAGAGAACCCAAGGGAAAAATGAACCAAGAGGCAATCAAAGATACAATCCCAATAGAGAGCATTCCCTATCTCTCCCATTTTTACATTGCCGCTCCCCATCGAGCACATCATCGGAACCAAGCCTTTGGCACCACTCAAAAGCTGCTTCCCATCAAGTATACTCACTGGACCCAAGCCCACTAATATTACTCACTTTCTCCCATATAAGTGTATCTACGCATTCTCTTACATCCTTATATCTTTCCATCCGTTGAAAAAGATTTTTGATTTGAGTGTCGAAGGATAAACGAGGTAATGAGTTCTACTAATATTCTAACCTCTTATTTGTTCATTGCATTGTGTAGGGTCTAGGTTATCAAAGACGGAGATTGGACCCACAATTCGATTCGATGTGGGAGGTCAGGTGTCTATCTAATCTATACAATAGCTCGAATCTAAGGACACATCATTGGCATTGTTTGTGAAAAATAACTTGAAAGTCTAACCATTATACTTACAAACAGAATATGGTCAACATTAGGATACAAGCCAGTGTGCCGACCACGGACACTACTGCCCAAGGCGACAACCGCTTAATGGATAGGCATATGGACAAACGGCCTGAACCTGGCATGCATGCACTCGCTACTCAAATGGGAGATGTGTTCAAAATGCTACTGACAATTTAGACGAGCAACAATAGGGGGATCATGCCTCCATCATACAAGATTCAACCTTGAAGCGAAGGAACCAGGCGAAGAGGCACCTGGCTGAGAAGGCCTCACAACCCGATGATGCCAAAGCCCTCGCGGCCTCAAGCAGTAGGGTTCAGACACCGATGCGAGGGCCACTTTGCCACAGGGTACAAAGGGATAGCTCAGAGTGGCAGAGTCCCCACTACTCTCGTAGCGACAAGAGGCCCTTGGCCCTAGGGAAAGCCTCTTCCAGTACAGGGCTGCCACGAGCTGCCGATCGTCAAGACTCACATCCCTCTCCCAAACATTCAGAGATGAGGACCTTACTCAATATCAAGAGGATTGTGTCCTCCCTTCCGATGGAGAATAAGGTGTAGAAGATCTGGCAGCACGTATTCAGGGAAGACACTGGCAGACGCTCCACGAATCTGAGGAGATCACCCTTCACAATAGAGATCTGGATGCAGTTGCTCCCCCATAAATTTAAAATGTCAGCCTTGGAACCTTATGATGGGGACTGTGACTTCATAGACTACCTCAACCACTTCTATACTCTACTGAGCTTTTAGAGCCTAGGTGAAGTTGCCATGTGCATGTGTTTCCCTCTAACCCTCAAATGGGAAGCTCACACATGCTTATACATCCTTCGGCCGAACTCCATTTGGTCATTCAAGGCACTCACTGACTGCTTCTCATTCCAGTTCGCTTCCAACTGGTGGGAGGAGAAGCAACCATGCTACCTTGTCCTCCTTTGACATAAGCAAGGGGAAAGCTTGAAGCGCTTTTTGGCCGGCTTCGCTACTAAGGTCGGACAAATATTTCAGCTCACCGATGAGATGAAGCTCAGCACCTTCATCACTACTCTGAAGGCGGGTGACTTTTTCAAGTACCTAGCCCATTAGAACCCTTAGACTTTTTGAGAGGCCGAGACCATTGTCCGTGCCTACATAGCAGCAAAGGAGGGCAATGTAACAAAGCGGCTAGAGTACACCTATCTACCCCTAGAGGAACCAATGAACGAAAAAAAGAGGAGCGGATACGACAATCACTTCCAGGGCCCCTAGAAGCAACCGCAGGTAGACCTAGTGTCCGGAAGGAGTTTAGGACCCCTAACCTAAATCTTTTGAACGACACCATTACCAATATCCTAATGCAAATCCATTATGAGAAATTCTTCAAATGGCCGAAAACGTTGAAGAACCTAGAGGAAGAAGACCAGTTAAAGTCTTGTCGCTTCTATTGATCTTCGAGTCATAGCACCAAAAATTATCGAACACTATAGAAAGAGATTGAAAACTTGGTCCGTAGGTGGCACATCACCAGGTTACTGTGGAACCCAATGCAAGTCCTCGAGAGGATAGGCGAAGATGGATAAGAGTAGCTGAGGAACTGAGTTGTGGCCAAGGTCGTCAACATGGTGACAACCAAGCCAGCTAAGGATAATGCTTCAGACCGTCCGAAGAAAGCTTCCAACAGTAATAAGTCGAGGGTAGGGGTTAGAAATGATATCATTAATTTTAGTAACAATAATATGGCTCATGTAATAAGCTCAACCTCCCACTCTAATGCTCTAATTGTATTGTCATTCATTTCAGATGGTACCGTTGATTACCAATTAAAATGAGTATTCATTGATAATAAAAACTTCCAAATTTTACTCTATCTCAATACTTATTTCAAACTTGGATTAAATGAGAGTTAGATGAAGTTGACCGAGGGGCCCCTGTATAGGCTGGACAACGAGCTAAAACCCATCCAAGGTGCAGTCCAACTGAAGGTCACGCTGGGACTTACCCCAGTATAGTCTCTAGGATGCTCACATTCCTAGTGGCGGACTTTCTCTCAGTCTACAACACCATCATGGGATGACCCTGCCTAACCTCCTTCCGAGTCGTGACATTGATCTCCTACCTGAAGATAAAGTTTCCAATCCTTTACAGTGTTAAGAAGTCCTAGGCGGTAAGATAACCGACTGGACGTGCTAGCTATCCCAGATCGCTCCGACGATCTTTAGATAATAGATCGAAGACTTTGACTTCTGTGATGAGACCACCCTGCTACAGGCTCAGTCAAGAGAGTCAACTGACCAAGTCTCTTTGGACCCCAGCAAGCCCGAGAAGTGCATGCAAATCGGGAGCTTCTATTAGGTCCCCTCCGTAATCAGCTCATAACCTTACTCAAGCAAAATTCTAACGTCTTCACGTGGACGCCCACTGACATGCTAGGGATACCAATTAGAATAATGGTCCAAAACTTATGCCTCAATTCCAATCATAAACCCGTCCGATAAAAGTGCAGGAACCACTCGATCGATAAATTAATCGCCATAAGTGATGAAGTAAAGAAGCTGTTCAATGCGAGGTTCATCAAGGAAATCTAATATCTAGACTCAATGTCAAACGTCGTCCTTATCAAAAAAGAGTAATGGAAAATGACAAATGTACATCAACTTTACAGACGTGAACAAGACATGCCCCAAGGATAGCTTCCCATTGTCGAGGATCGACTTACTGGTAGACTCTACGTTTTGCCACGAACTGCTCAGCCTCATGGATACCTACTCGGGTTATAATTAGATCAAGATGAGTCCAGAAGATGAAGATCACACTTCCTTTATGACCAACCAGGGCACCTACTATTATAAGGTCATGCCATTTGATCTAAAGAATACTAGAGCGACCTATCAACGGCTCGTCAATAAGATTTTTGAAGCCCAAATTTGTCAGACTATGAAGGTGTATGTGGATGACATACTTGTCAAAAGCAAAGCCATCGACGACTATGTTCACGACCTGAATGAGACTTTTGTAATCCTCCGGGTGAACTAGATGAAGCTAAACCCGACTAAGTGCATGTTTGATGTGACATCCAAAAAGTTCTTGGACTTCATCGTCTCTCAATAGGGAATCGAGGCTAACCCCGATAAGATAAAGGCCATCATCAACATGAGTATACTCTGAACCGTGAAAGAGGTCTAGAAGCTCACTGGAAGGCTCGTTGCCCTCTCTCGATTCTTGTCAAAATTTGTGAAGAAGTACCAATCGTTATTCAAAGTTTTGAGGGGGACCAAGGCAACTGGCTTTTAGTGGTTAGCGGAGTACGAAGCAATTTTTCAAGAACTCAAGAAATACCTCTCCAACCGCCCTTTCCTGACTTCGCCTTAGGAAGATGAAGAGTTGTATTTGTATTTGGCGTTCTTTGACACTGCGTTAAGTTTGATCTTCATCTACGAGTAGTTCGACGTAAAACGGCTAGTGTACTACATGAGTAAGGTCTTGACAGACACCGAGACCTATTATCGATATGTCAAAAGGATCATTCTAGCCCTCATCTACTCCGCCAGAAAGTTGTGCTTTACTTCCTGGTACACAAGATCATTGTCTTGACCAATCAATCACTGAAAGGGATCTTGCAGAAGTTGGACATATCTGGATGACTAGTCAAATGAGTTTTTAAATTGGGTGAGTTTGTCATGGGGTTCCAACCACAACTGACCTTGAAGGATTAGGTATTTGCAGACTTCATCATTAAAATGGCGACCCTAGTACCGACGCCCTTGACCTCATCGAAGATGCCAACCATCCGGGGATTCTAATTTGGGCCTTACATGTCAATGGGTCATCGATGTAGATCGACAGTAGGGTAGGCGTGGTTTTGAGGATCTAGATGGTTCGAGGGTAAAGTACTTAATGACTTGGATTCCCAATCACCAACAATATCGTCGAATACGCGATGTTGCTCGTCGGACTCCGACTAGCAAAGGAATGCTCAGCTAAATCCCTAGTTGTCTATAGTGACTCCGAGTTGGTCATCAACCAGATCCTAAAAAACTTCAAGGCGTCGAACCCTCTACTCGCGACATACCTCACTAAAGCAAGGGGCTTGACTCAGGCATTCAGTAAAGTCGAAGTAGTCCACATCCTGAGAAAAGAGATCTAAAAGGTAGACCAGCTGGCAAAGGTAGTAGTAACAGGTAACCCAGAATAGTATGCTAGAGACATGCGAGAAGTTCTATCTGTCCCAAGCATTGATGACCCCGAGCACAAAGTGCAACAAGTGTCGATAATGACAATTGGATGATCCTGTACAAGAGGTACCTGACCAATGGCATCTTACCGGAGAGTATGGAAATGGCCAAGAGCGTGAAAAAGATAGTAGGTTAGTACACCATCATGGACGGAAGGTTATACCACCATGGGTACTCGACCCTCTACATGAGGTGTCTCACGCCAGAAGAGGCTGATTATGCGTTAAGTGAGATACACCTCAGCATCTGCGGGTCACATGTTGGAAGCAAGAATCTAGCCTTCAAGATCATATGGCGGTGCTTTTACTGGCCCTCGATAAAGCGCGACGCCATGAACTTCATAAAGAAATGTAAGAATTGTTAGACCCATGGAAACATAACTCACCGGCCGCATACGGAGTTGCATGCCCTGCAATCACCTTAGCCATTCGCATAGTGGGAGCTCAACATACTCGACCCTCTTCCCATAGCATCCAAGCAGAGAAAATTCATTATAATGGATATCGACTATTTCACTAAGTGGGTCAAAGCATCCCCACTGGCATGGATCACCGAACAAAATGTATCAGAGTTCGTTCGTCAGAGTATCGTGTGTTGATTTGGAATTCCTAAGGTCATAGTAACTAATAATGAAACCCAATTCACCAGCAAATGGTTCACTAGGTACTATGTGTGTCTACAGATAAGGATAATCCATACTTCAGTTGCCTACGTGTAAACCAACGGGCAAGTGAAAGTGACGAACCATATGCTATTGCATGGGTTGAAGATGAAGTTAGAAGACGCTTGGGGCTACTAGGCAGGCGAGTTGCCATCCGTTCTATGGTCATACAAGACGACCCCAAGGGAGCTGACCCACGAAACGCCATTCAGCCTATGTTATGGGATTGAAGCAGTTATCCCGATAGAGGTCAAACTCTTCAGCCTTTGGGTCGAATGCTTTGACCTAGTCAACAACTTTCAAAGACTTAGGGAGCATCTTGACTTGCTCGAAAAAGCCTGGGACAAAGCATGCCTGCGAATGATGGCCTACTAGTAGCGGAATGTATGGAATTATAACAAGATGGTGGAAGTCTCACAATTCGAAGTGGGGGACCTAATCCTATGGAGTATGGAAGAAACAGGCAAAATTGCCAATAGGAACAAGGTCTCCCCCAGCTAGGAAGGACTATTCCTTGTCTCAACCATTCTCTGCAACGGTGCATACAAGATACGCACCCAGGACGACAAGCTAGTCTTGAAGACCTGGAATGCCTCCCACCTCAAAAGGTACTACCAATAAGCCTAACCGAGGCCAGGTAAGGTTGGCATGTATAATTCGAAGTTCTTGTAACATGTACCATAATCACATAAATAAAATAATTGTTTGTTCATATTTGATTGCTCATATAAATGCTTATTTGTTGTCTCATAAAATCAAATGACCTAAACTACCCCTGGGTTGGGTGGACTTTCATTCAACCGCACTTTGACCTACAAAAGGTTAAGAAACCTCGATCCCATTAACGAATGGCCCATGCGCAGTCAAATTTTGAATCTCAATCACGTTATTGAGCAGCCCACACATAGTCGGATTTTGAACCTCAATCTTGCTATCTAGTGACCCATGTGTGGTCGGAAACCACAACCCGAGGGCTCAAAGCCATGGAGTTGGACCACCCCATCGAGCAGTCATTGAAACCTTAGAAGGCTTTAACAACATGCATGTGTCGACCTTCTCCCAAAGGAGAAAGTACCATCAGTTAACAATGGTCAGTAGGCTAGGACTAGACGCACAATAGCTACGACATCCTTCGATAGGATCAAACACTGATGATCGTGTGCGGACAATGGCCCATGACACTGCCCAAGCTTCGTGGCTGCAAGCATAAAACCTAGCTAACCCTAGTGAGGCTCACTCACTAACATGCGATGACGTCCCATCCATGGGAAAGAGCACCCCACACTAAATCAAAGTGCTGTGACATTTTCCCAAGGGAAAGAGTACTATCGGGAAAATGCGCCCAAGATAAGCTCGGTGACAATAGCAATGATGCTTAGTTGGAAAAGCAAAAGAGAAAGAGGGAAAGCTATTGAAGAAAAGCTTGGTACACAAGTATGAAGACGAGCAACAACACCTTCAAAGGTCTACTCATTTCATTACAAAAATCAAACTATACAAAGAGGGCCATTTACCCAAGAAAAATACAAAATCGGCCTACTTCACAGAGGAAGGACGATCTGGAGGTTGGGGCTCCCTTGTGGATGATATGAAGGCCCGGTAGCATCATAGGTTGTGACGTACCGTATTTTCAACTGAAAATTTGGTAGAGTTTCAGATATAATACAGACGTAGGCCAAATACAAAACATGTGAATATCATTTTCAACATACATAATAAATCCACAATCAACACAAATATCGGATCCAAAGTCGTAAAGCCTCACATGGTATCAACTTCATAACTCCAGTACGACGTTAGTTTAGAACAGATGCCACTAGATATCCAAACTAATCATAATAACCTGCGAAAGTATATACATTCATCAATATAGCGGAAACTACACTACAGGTATATCTTCATTATCGACATCATCGTATGCATATATTTATGTACAAAATCCACCTTTTCACAAAATATTCCATTAGAGGACACAACTTCAAAACTAAATCCACAAGGTCATATTCATCATCTTCGAGTCTAGCCGACATAAATCCTCTATCCTACCTCAATGAGTGCAACTCATACTCATCTGGAGGGAGAAAAATAGTAAGGGTGAGCTAAAAACTCAATAAGGCACATATATATCAAAGGATATGCATACTTTCATGTTCAAAATATAATAATGCATATATGGAGGATAGTGATGCATATGAGACTATAAATTATGATTCTGGAAAGAATGCTTCCATGATTTGTTTCAATTTCCTTTAGTTCATTTTTATGTCTTTCCTTAGTTATCAATTTATATCGAAAACTTATTTCGTTTGGGGGCCAGGGGTCAGTAGGCCTCACTGACAAAGAAGCGGTCGGTCATAACTTGGATTGTGTTTACTACTACACAATCAAAAAACCATCTCCTCATACTCATGACCCAGAGGTGGGCCATTGTTCTGAACTCTTCAATACACTATTGGAGGCTTACTCACAAACTATGACTTGAAGACGAAGTACTCAAGCAATGATACTGAATACCACATATTTTCGTGTACCCAACCCTTTTTTGTTTTCTGTTTTGATGATTATGCATATTGGGTTTTTTTGTTTTGGTGGGCCATCGACTGTTGGCTTTCATGTTTAATAGCCTCTTACTGTAGTTACAGTGGAAAAGGAAAATATCATAACAATTTCTCTCTCTTTCTCTCTCTCTCATTCTGTTATGTTTCTCTCTCTCTCGATCACTCTCTCTCTCTCGCTCTCTTATTTCTATTTTTTCCTTGTCTCCCCTATATACAATTCCTATAGACGGGGCCAATAGCCACATTGCTGATCCAAAATAGACAATGACCATTTGCTATAATATACTAAGGTATGCCAGAAAATATCACCTGCTATAAAATACGGTCAGAATAATCTTTGAATTTTAACTGTAATATTTATGGCATGTCAAAGTTTATTAAACCTTGGTCCAAATTCTTAGTCTCTTATTTCATTAGGAAATTCTACTCTTAAACACAAAATTCTTCATTCCCACTCTGCTAAAAAACGGTTCATAAGCCAATCCGTTTATCGTTCCAGAGAATTGTTCATAAGTCCATCACTTAATAACAGAATTTACTTCATCATTAGATTTCTTTCCATAAGTATATTTCGATATAGATTTCCATATTCTTCATGAGTTTAGGTTCTCATGGGTTTATAGTTTCATGCATAATTCTTCTTTGAAACTTGGGATGATTAAGAATTCATTTCCATTTTATGCCAAATAGAATTATAAGGCTTCTGATTAATAATCCTTTCACAATTGGTTCATGACATGGTCTTTTGAACATATAAAGTTAACATATTCATAATATATGCATAAAACGTCACAAAGTTTGAAACATGTAAGAAATTCTTACCACCGTTAGCCGAACGTAACCTTAGATCGTCCAAACATCAAATATCTTCCCAAAAGTATGCAACATAATTTTCGAAGCTAAATAATGCATAAAGTACGATTAATTCAGATCAAGCCAAAAGGGGCGCGGGTTAAGGATTCAGGTGAGTATAAACCATACGAAACAATCGATTCGGATATCCAATTGATAAATTAACTAGTTAAAGGTGTGAGTAACAATATTCTAACGCCAATTTATACATAAATTTAAATTTAATCAGTGAAATAATCCGGGCGTGGGTTTAAGGTTCCATGTCCAAAAACGGGTTAAAACTATAAAATCGGACATAAAAGTCATATATTTGCATGCTCAAGTTATGGGTAACAATTATCTAAGGCCAAATCTTGTATAAAATCCAAAATAACGGGTGAAATTGGTCCGGGTGCGGGTTAGGGTTATCGGGTGCAAAAAATCACATAAATCTCACAAATCGGACACGAAATTGAAATATTTTCATACTAGGGTCATAGGCAATTAAAAATATAAACTTATTTGGGTATCGGAATGAAGATACCCAAAAAAAATGGAACAAAAGTGTGAAAAATAAAAGATGAGAGTGTGAATGGACTTGTTTCAATCCGATCTATCACTTTTCTAATTAGCTCTAACTCGGAATCGGATCCCGGGACCTTGGATTCTTCTTTCTCTCTATTCTCCCTCTCTCTCTCTCTTCCTGTGCATGGAGGCCAAAAAATGGGCTGAACAAAACCCTCACGTGTTTATATACTTCGGGCCGGTGCCCAGTGGGCCTTCCTTCACTGACTCAATCCATGGTCTGAAACTTAATTGTTTTACTCGAATTAAGCTCAATTTTGATCAAATTAACTCACTTATCCGCATATATGATGTTCAAAAATCGGTACATTACATGGGTAAAGCCCAACAGATCTAACCACTGTTGAGCACTGGCATTCCTCGAGAGAAAAAAAAAATAAGACCAAAATGCCTGGAGCCATAAGATTCATAATATGATGGCAGAGGATGATGCTGGCCCAGTACCTACGCTCCAGGACCCCCCTAATCTCATCCGAGCTGAGAGAGGTCAAGAGCTCTCCCTCGAGCCGGAGGTTCTCGTCCCGAAGGGAAGCACAATCCCACTCCGACTGACGCAACGAATCTTCAAAGGAGGAGATCTTCACTTGAGCCTCAGACAGCTCACATTCAGAACAGGAGGCCCGCTCCACTACAACTCTAAGCTCCTCCGAGTTGATGTGGGTCTAGGCCGAACAATCGACTAAGGCGGCTAGTTTATAAACCCTCTCCTACAACTATAAGTAAAAAATCAGTAAGTCAAAGTGACAATGAAAGTAAACAAAAGCAACGAGGAGCACAAGAAATACCTCTGCTAGAGATGGCCTCTCCAAGGGCAGATGACTCAATACGGGCTCTTTTGGCACCAAGGTCTTGGTTTTAGAGGGCACCAAAGGGGGCGCCACCATAGTCTTCACAATGTCTTCAAGCTCCTCCGCCTCCAGAGAGCAAAGGGGCTCGGAGTGAGGCTCCTCAGCAACTCTGGTAGGAGGCTCAACCTCCATCTCCCCTTGGACCTCAGGTTTTGAGGGCTCGGGACTAGGCCCTTCGACAATCTCCACATTCCCCCCTCAACTGCCTCCAGAACTCTAAGCTCTGAAGACTCAGAACAGTGCACCTCAATAGCCTCCTCGACCCCGATGGTCTGGTCAACCTTCGTCATTCTTGTTCCTGCCACCTTGTGACACTCATAAGTCTCCCCATTTGGGACATAAATTATCTAGTCATCACAAGGAGCCTCCTCAACAACAGCAGCAGGAAGGCACGGTATCGGCTCCTCGTGTGGGGGCACCGTACTTGGTCATAGTCGGCACTAGAATTGGCTCCTCCTAGGCACCTTCCTAATCGCCCACAGATAATACGAGAGATCTAGGGGACTCATCTCCCTCGGCCAACCCAATGGGCCCAGACACCTGGCCCGACGAGGAAGCAAGGGTAGGAACCACCCTCCTTGAAGACCTCCTGGACCTCTACAGTCGTTCCAACATAACTTGATCATCGCTAGAAGAGGAGTCGGATGAGACCTCCCACCGTTTGGCAGCCTTGTTGGAAGGCTCCTAGATAACTAGCACCCCAGGCCTCTACTAGACACGGCAGGAAACATCGGGGCTACTTTAACCCCCTCAGAATGAGGCTCCCACTAGACATCAGCAAAGGCCTCCGTAGTTAGCCAATAACCTCTCTCCTAGAAGGTGTCAGTGTGCACCAGAAGGAGATCTGTTAGTGGCTTTTCTCCACTCTTCACTGACCTGAGGCTGAACATGCAATTGTAATGATGGGCAAAGATGCACATAGAGACCAGGTACTGGACTGCATTAGGCTAAAGCCTTGCAATTGGGACACGTAGACCCGTCAAGATCTCAAACAACCCCTGTGCAACTGGAAAATGAAGTCCCCCTTTAGATGGGACTCAAAAATCATGATGTACCCCTCTGGCAAGGAGCACGCTCTATCATCCGCACCTGGCAGGCGGAACTTTATGGTACTTGAGATCTTAAACTATGCGAATAGGGACTCAACATCCCAAGCGGTGAGAGTAGACTGGATCCTATCAACCTCCTTGAGAGTTATGAATGAAGGAGCAAGAAGAGATCGTAAAAGCAAAGCAGGTTAAATTGAAGAGAAATGGTGTGAAAATGGTAAAGGACCAGGGTTGAAATAAACCTCCACCGGTACCGAAACAATGTCGAATGGGGGAGTCAAGGGGGGTATGGCCCATCATGACCGCGACACGTGCCACACCCTGAAGACGCCGTAGCATGTCAATTGAACAACGTCAATAATGATGGTCTGACAGACTCTAGACAACCAACTAGTAGAGAAATTTGCAATTTCCAAGGCCCTGATGCTACTATTTCCCAAAGTGGCAAACTAATAATGCACAACCCTTATAGGACCGAGGCAAATCTGATCGGCCCTTGTCCTGACCATTATTTAGGATGGACAGCCGCGAGTCTCAACTATCAAAAGAGTGGGCCACTAGGGTTGTACACAACCTGGTTTAGCAGTTGACAAGCTGCAGAAAGAAATGCTTAAACACTTGAATCATATACAACATGTGACAATAATCAAAACAATTTAGCATGTTTCATTGAAAAATTTGGAATATGTATCTGAAGGCAACTATCGATCTCAAAATACAAGAAGGTAAAAAGAAGATCCTATTCCTTCCTATGGCTAGGGTCCGCCTTTGAGCCGGGCATTCTCACCCCAAAGGTCCACAAGCTCCCTCCGAATCCTCCAAAACTCATCCTCGAGCAAGGCAATTCGATCTAGGGCTCGGGTGTGGTCCTTGGTGAGCCCTTGTGATCTTGCCTCGGACTTGGACAGAGCTCAGGTGAGATGGTTGGCCCACTCCAAGCCTCACTACACCTCCATAGTTACAGCCTCAATCTGGCACTCCAACTTGTCTAGCCGCACACAAGCAGTCTCCTCCACCAGATGTGGCACCCTCCGCAATTGTCAAACAAGTAAGAGTGGTCAGCCAAATATTTCATCGACAAAACACGCATGGAAAAATTTATGCCACCTCCCAGAGAAATAAACATACCTAGTGGTAAGGTCCAATAGACTCAAAACTAGGGGGCACCTCTAGAAGCCCTAGGGGTACAAGAACCAAGGTCTCCAAATGGCACTCCTCAGTAGTCACTGTGCCCTTTGAACCCTCTGCTTTGACTCCATCTGACGTCTCCTCATTGAAGCCTACCTCTTGGACGAGGACCCTGGTTCAGAGGAAGATGATGACCTCGCTGGCCATGCGAGTAGGTCAAAAACGTAAATGAAGCCCTTGTTAGCCATTCATATACCAAAACAAAAATCGGTTAGAAGGAAAAATGGAAAACCTAGGGATTGAAACACTTGTAGATGACAAGCAATGGAGAAAATGGTTGAGGCTAGCGCTTAAATAGTTAGTGCCCCCGCCAGCAGGGATGTCGTTTGAAGGCAACGAAGTGACGTGTCTTTTCACCAGTGCCATCATAGCGTCTAACTTGATGTGTCCCATCATAATCAATGCGCTTTGATGCATCGATTGACATGACGATGATGACGCTACTCAGCTATTGATGCCCTAGGGCATCATTTTCCCAAATCATAGAATGATGGTGCCTATCCCCGGGCTACTTCAGGCTGGTTCAACAGGCCACGTTTTGACTCAATGTTAGGGCGGACCACCGTGATTTGAACCGCCAAAAGATTAAGCCACTAGCAGGGCCACACTATCAAGCTAATGAAGACCGAGCAGTCAAAGGTAATATCACAAGATCCAAATCAGTCAAAGTACACAATAGTGTCAGATCCATACGATGAAGATAGGAAAATGCTCAATAGTTCCATCCATTAATTTCTTTTATAAAGTATAAAGATTACATCAGCGAACATACAAGGTAACATGAAAGGAAAAAAAATACATGGAACAATGACCTGACGGTGTTCACCCAAAAACTAATTTGGGAAATATAGGCTCAGGGGAGATAGTTCCAACAGGAAGCACCTTGAAGCCGTGTCCCCATGGACTATCTTCCCGCCGAGAATCTTGACCAGAGATTGAGTACCCTAGGATTGAATGAAATGCCATTCCCTGCAAGAATGAGGCATCAGACGTTGATGCCCTCGCATGGTAGGCTCTCCCTTTTGAAGATCTTCTATCGAGACCGGTTGTAGCGTACACCCAGCACGACAACGACAGACTAGTACCAAGTAGACTCCAAAAGCACCTCCTCCAACAAGCTCTGGAGGTGATCCTAGCAAGAGGAATCAAAGGTAGGACCACTTCCCTAGATCTGAGAGCACATTGAGGGGAACACTTTCCCTTTGAAGCTCCTTGAGAGAAAGAAAACTGAACTCCAGCTGGAGGAGGAAGATAACAATGGCCCTATGGTCGAACCACTCTCATTACGACATCAAAGAAGTCAAGGGAGGAGTATCATGGCAGACTTCAAACATTTCTTTGAATCTCACAAAACTCTATTCAATCCCAGTGGAAGGCAGGGAAGGACTCATGTCAGCTCTGAACTCTCACACCACTTACTTGATATGAATATGAGTCATGGTGCAAAGCACAAGAAGTCCCTCCATTTATAGCCGCGAGGGGAGATCGACGAGCCATCAGCAAGGAGTCACACCTGCCATCATCAACTATCGAGAATCAACAAGTAATCAATGCCAATATCTTTCCAAACAGAGTATCAAATCTCTATGTCCCTATGCAGAAAGCTGCAAGTCGCCTAGGGAAGGAGCACAACCCTTGGAAACTGACGATAGAATGTATCGAGAGGGAACACATGAGCTAGCCCAACTGAAGATGTCCCATCATCCAACATACGGGGAACTGGCAAAACCCAATCACCTAGCATGAAGGTCCTGCTATGCCATGGGCTGATCTAGATTCAAGCCAATCCATCTGTAAGACCCCATGAAGAGTAAGGCCCTAAACGCTATATGGTAGGCCTAGCCACGGTCAACACATGATGAGCTGGTGGAAATAGAGACCGTTTAGGCCCAGTGAGCAATCCCCTACAGCACGATCAATCACGACAAAGGAACCCTCCAACACAGTGGCGACAACTTGACTTGCGTAGAGGGTGATGACAGGGCAGAGGCCTGCCATTGGTGGCTATAGTCAATGCTCAAAGGAAACAGCTATGCTCACCTGCCCATAGTAGAAAGGACGCCGCCACTGGCAAGCTGCTACCACCACCAGGGTGACTCAACGAATCACCTATCGAAATGGTCTGGCAAATATCAGTAAGAACCACCCGCGGTTGTACCACCACCACAAAATGATAGCTGACACAAGTAGTTTTGGTCAATGACCAATGACCTATAAATCCTAACACAACATCTGTCTGAACTTTGACACCAAAGTCACACCGAGTTATCGTCTACAAATATCCATTCTCCACCATTGGAGAGGGAAGGAGGAAGCCCAAAAAAGAGGAGGCAATCCAGAGAGAATCCAAGAGGCAATCAAAGGTATAATCCCAATAAAGAGCATTCCTTGTCTCTCTCATTTCTATAAAGTCACTCCCTGAGTGCACTCACCAGAGCCAAGCCCTCCAATATTACTCACTTTTTCCCATATAAGTGTATCAACGTATTTTCTTACATCCTCGTATCTTTTCATCTGTTGAAAAAAATTTTTAACTTGAATATTGAAGGATAATCCAAAAAGTAAGTCTCACCAATCATCTGATCTCTTATTTGTTCATTGTGTTACACAAGATATCAAAGACAGAGATCAGACACAACTCAGTTTGACCCAATGTGAAAGATAAAGTGGTTTCATAAACCGTACGACAATCCGAATCTAATGATGCATCATATATATATATATATGATCAAAATGGTAGAAATGTGTAGCCCATATATATATATATTTTTCATTTGATCTATTAATTCTGTTCCATTTCATCTTGATTTTGCTATTTTACTTGTGGTTTTCAAGTTTTTCAATCTAACATTGGATAAGGGAAAGTTTATTATTATTATTATTATTATTATTAGTAGGAGAAGGAGGAGGAGGAGGACGTTGCATTTTTTTATAATCATTTTTTATAAAAACATTAACGTAAGTAATTTTATTGATACTAAGTAAATATATATAGAGTTCATAAATAATGTACTAGGTCTAGTAAAAATTCAAACTAATCTATACCCACTGACTTGACCCTTAGAATAGAAAGTCCAGATTATTGAGTTTTTTGTCACCAAAGGCTAACTTAAGAGCAAATAGTGCAAGAAAGACCTCAATAGATAAGTTCTAATTAGAGTTCAGGTAATTTGAAATAGTCGATTAGGTTACCAAATGATTGAAATCTTCAGTGCTGGAGTATGATTCTTAAGGCAATTAAGGATGATCCAAATGAAAGAGTTGAAGGAGGTCGTGTAGCTTCTTTTAATAGCTGACTTTCCATACTTGGACAAAATTCTACTTCCTCAGCCAAGAACCAATCTAATTGCACATTCTTACATAATTTGCAAGTTCTGACATGGGAAACAATCACCATGATTCACAACCCAAAATGTGCAAGGTGGTAACTGACTTGAACGACCAACAAGTGCTTCCATTTTTGGATCGTGGCCAGTGACCCTACTATCAGGGAAAATTGTCCGTACAGTGATTTCATACCTTTATAAATATCAAGCTCCTTAATACAATAAGGGCATCTAATAATCTCAAGATCGAAGCATCCTGTCCCCCAACAACATAAGAAACTCTTAGAGCATCTAATTACTAACTGAACATGACAATCTTTAAGATCTATTCCCGTGACACTCAGCTGTAAAAAATAGGCTCGAAGCTTAACCTAAAAATGTCAAATTTTTCTTAAGAGCTTAGTCCTCTAATTATCTCGCTTCCTTATTTATTAGGAGCCCTTTGCTGACCTAAGCATCAAAGTATAACTCAAGAAGCCAACCTTAAATCTTCTAAAAATTTTATTTTGGTTTGTGGTATATAAGGTCCAGATTAAAAGGCTCAATAGACCACTTCAAAATCTCTTGAGCTAAAATTTAGATCATAGGTACACATTTATAGCCATATCGAGGAACGAGTTAAGAAACTCCTTCCTATATAATCTAACATGTAAATATCTACTAAAATGTTGTTATGGTGAATCTAATATGCCCCAAGGACAGTAGAGCCCCAAACAACCTTTCGGCGAAGCAAGTACATGTGTATCTGATAATTACTTAAAATTAAGGACATTTTTCAATAGAAAAGGAATCACTTCTATGACTAAGGTGGATGGAAAAATTAAAATGAGAGAAATAGGTCTTCCTAAGGACATTTTAGAAACTAACTAATTAGTTCCTATCCCACTATGCCTCTAGCCGAAGGAAGAAAAATAGTATCGGTAAATTCTTAGGGCTAAGAAAAATGGGCTGAACTCCATTCAACTCTAACATAGGTGGCATGCTCTCCCCAACATGTTTAAAATGCCAACTTTGGAACCCTAGGATGGGATTGCTGATCCCATGGTTCACATGGAACACTTTCACACCTTACCGAAGTTTCCAAAACCTAGGAAAAACTAGGAGATACCACCCTATGTCTTTGTTTTCATTTAACAGTAAAGGAAGACACTAGAATTTGGTTTAATAGGTTATAACCAAATTACATTATGACCATTTAGAAACTAATTGATTAGTTCGTATCACACTGTAACACCAGCAGAGAGAAAGAAAAATAGCATTGGCACCTTGTCAACGTCAAGCAAACTCCTATTAAGAGCCTTAAGCACTTCTTCAATCGCTTCAATACTGAATCTTGGAGCATATTAAAACTTATCGATAAAGTAAAATTGAATGTCTTTATAATGACCATCCAACTTGACAATTTTTCAAATCTCTTTTCAATAAAATCTACATTCTTGGAGGAAGAGGTGAGCGCCCATGCATACATCATGGCAAAGATAACTATCTAAAGAAACCCATGCGACTAGACTATAGATCTCATTTGAGACAATTCGGACAAGGAAAGCAGAGAAATAATAGCAACCTAGCCCATGACTTTCAAAATTAGTGATGCACTAGGCTAGATGCACACCTAACATTCAAACATTTGTGCCTCATGCCTCTCATTGATATCTTGACAAATATCTTGATGCAAATCATGAAAAGAATTTCAAAAGTGGCTCAAGTTAGTTAAAAACGTATGGAGAAGAGATCAATTGATATATTATCACACCCACAAACCACCAATCATAGCATGGGAATTGTAGAACATTACAAAAGAAGATTAATGCTTGATCTAAAGATGGTACCTCAATGTGTGCCTGCGAAACCCAAAGGCCACCTAAAATAAAATGACCACATTGAAGAAGAGCCATTGAAAAAACCATGCATTTCGGTGGTAACTAGAAGATTAATGCTTGATCTAAAGATGGTACCTCAATGTGTGCCTGCGAAACCCAAAGGCCACCTAAAATAAAATGACCACATTGAAGAAGAGCCATTGAAAAAACCATGCATTTCGGTGGTAACTAGAAGATTAATGCTTGATCTAAAGATGGTACCTCAATGTGTGCCTGCGAAACCCAAAGGCCACCTAAAATAAAATGA
>JAOVVI020003927.1:0-18342 GCA_028571085.2 Nepenthes alata | reverse complement strand
CATCATACGAACACCATAAATGATGAAAAATATATGAAAACTTTAGAAATTTAATTTCCCATAAATTTTCAGTACTCGTTTGAACCGAATCTTAAAAAAATGAGGACTTTAGATTTTTTCAAATTTCAAAAAAAACCAAAAAAATACAGAACAACAAAGGCAGAGTTGATGCCTTTCTCTGATATCAAATGCTAGAAAATAATGTGGTTAAAATAATCACTTAAGCGGAATAATGAATCGATTTTTATACTTACCGCCATTTGCGTGCTTTGTTTTCAAACTTTAGATTCAGACCGGTTTCGAGCTTTTGGACACTCCTTTACTCATTTAGATGGTGTATTATTTGAGTAGGATGCGAGAGATAAAACCAGAATATTTAATTTATAGGCGAAACCATCATTCACCTGAACTGAGCGTTTCATACTCAAATCGGTCAAAAATTAATAATTGAGTTAATGGGAGAGCTATCAAGACTAAATGAACTACTAATACTTTTACAATTAATTGAATTAAACGGTTGAGGGTTACAAATTGATCGAGGAAGACGAAGAGAACGAAACCTATCTGCGGCTTGAATTCGGCTCAGAAACGGCTCGATTAAGCCATTCGGCTCGCTCGGCTCACCGGCTTGGCTCGACTAATGGGCCGGATTAATTGGGTTGAAGCCTATAGATCAATCATATCTTTATTCTGAACATAATTTTTATCAGATCTATTTCTTATATCCCTATCCAATTTATTTATAACCCTTTTTTATATGGGAGCTCATTAAAATTTAAAAGAGATAAAAAAAATAAAATAAATTTGGCATATAAAAAAAATTATAAATAACTTGTAAGGGTGAAATACTTAGCACTGTTCTCCTAAAATATTTGTGATGTGTTACAGTTTTAGACTGACCCGTAAAACAGCTAGTAAACTCCTAGCGTGCCAGTGCGGCACCGGTTCATTTCTGCAGTTCAGTCACTCATCCAATGAGCCACTTCCTGCTTCGCCGAGGTCCTTCGGGAGGGGAGGGAGTCGTCATTGATCACCATAGTCAACTCGGACATATGAATTCCTCCTCGACGTAGAGTATTTTGCAAATGCCAATCCAAAATTTTGCGACAATGACTGGAAGTGCTAGAAGAAATGCCCGAAGCCGTACGAAATCTTCGGCTGAAGTAACTGGCGAAGATCGTTCTGTTAACAATCCAAAGTTAAGTCTCAAAGCACGCAAAGGTCGTAGTAGAGCTCGCAGTTTTACCGGAATCATTTCTCTTATCGGATTCGGCATTTGCAGTTTTTCGATTCTGTTGTATATTATTTTTAGCAATATGGCGAAGTCGCTTGATGAGGATCAGAAACCTAGGGTTGTTACTCCTTTTCCCGCCCCGAAGCTCATGGATCTTCCACAGGTTGGCTTTTTGTTTTCTTCTTTTGGTCATTTGATAGATGCATCGAGCCAGGGTTCGCGTAGGGTTTTTTTTTTTTTGGTTCGAGTTATATATATATATATATTTATGTAGTTTCAAGGAGTACATAAGGAGAGCTTGTACTGGGGGACTTATCGGCCTCATGTTTATCTGGGAATCCGTGCCAGGTATGCAATGGCAATCCATGAATTTACGGTTGGTAGAAATATTTATATATCTTGATTTATTTTCTTGATCGAGTTTTTTCTTTTGTTGAATCTTAAAGTCGCTTTTATTCTGTTGGTTAGTTTTTTCCATATTTCCGTGTGATTGTTTTTTGCTATTTCAACGGACAGGTCTCCACGGTCTCTGATTGCCGGGCTAATGTGGATTGGCATTAAGGATGGTCGATTCCTCATGCGACATGTCTGCCAAGATTCTGATGAGCTCAACACTTATGGATGGACCCATCATAATGGACGGGATTATGGACGCCAGCTGCTAGTTGATTGGCACTTGACCTTGGAGACAAGTTTCTTTAAGTCCAAGCTGCAGGGCAGTGGGTATGGTGGAGACTGGGCTGTTCGTGTTGATGTTAGAAGTGATCAGTAGGTATCTTGACCAGCTGTAATGCTATCTATTGAGTGCATGCAATATGCTGAGATTGGCCTTTTCTGTCTTTGAACTTGCGTCAGCAGTTGGTCTTTACCCAAGAAAAATGCATTTGGATTTTGTGCTCGGAGACAGGGAATCTGTTGGGAGTACCTTACAAAATGTATATAGTTACGGCGATAAATCTATTTATATATGAAATGTATGCTTAAAAGAGAATTTGTAGTGGAATACTATCGGAAAAAAAAGATAAAATTAGTGCTTGGAAGGAATTGTTGACTAGAATTACTTCTGCTTAAAACATGAGCGGGAAATGCTGACATAATGGAAGCATTGAGACCTAATTTTGTTCTTTATTTGAAAATGAAGTTGGTATGTTATATATGTATATACATATATGTTTGAATATACATATATATATGTATATGTATATGTATATATATATGTTTATACATATATAACTAATGGATTTTATCCTGGCCAATTTTGGGCAGTAGTTCCTAAAGTTATTCTTTCGATTAACTGCTATTTGTGGTATTTCTATTTCTTCTGGATTATGACTGCTGTGGTTTTGTGTTAATTGTTATTGATTTAACATGTGAGTGAGACCTGCTAGAGTAAGTTGTTCCTCTGTAGTTCATTTAAATCTGACACAATTGACTTGTATTATCGTAATTGACTCACAGATTAAGCTCAAATGAAGGAATTTGGGAACGTGCACATTTTTTCTTCTACGTGGGCAATGAAGGTGGGGAGACCATTAGCCTGAGCAGAGCTGTTTTGGACATTCGTCAGAGCTCTCTGCTGGCATTTGGTTCTCGGATAGATGTTGGAAATTGGCAGTTGCATTTAGATTCCATGGTATGTCATTAGATAGCAGCAGAGTATTGTCAGATGGGAAAGAAAGATGGCCTGCCATCTAGCTGTTTTTTTTATTGGACTTTTTTTCTTTGAATTTATTTATTGATGGCCCACCCTATCTCCACAATTCTATTCTCACCCTGGACTTTTTGTTGATTTACTAAATCGTCACCCATCCCCCTAGGTTACGGCTCATTAATTAAACCAAGAAGAAGCTTATCAAGAACTCTTGCATAACATGGTCATAGATCTTAAGATCTTCGAACGCAATCTACTTGCTGCCCCAACTTTTCTTTGTATTCCCGGTACATTTCATTGAATAAATGATCCTTTGGTGATTAAGTAATTTATTTTCTTTCATCGAGTTATTATGTTCTCTCTTTTTGGTATATTACTAACACAACGGATTTTCTTAGAAATATTTCCTATATGAAATTTTTTCTTAGAATCTCGTCTCATAGTAAGTTTCTATTTCATATGGAACAAGGTTTGGTTCATCCCAGGGGTCAATCTTCTCTTTTCTTTTATTTAAAACTACAGTCTGCTCAGGGATATATAAAGCAAAAATTCCAATGTAGGACTTTCTAGGGATGTTTTATTTTGCCACCATGAAAAGCTTGTCATTGTGGAGACACAAGGTTTTGCAGAGATAAAGGGTTTCATTCTCTTTCAGAAAACAGTGAATGAGGGAAAAAATGAGATTGCAGTTGCCTTTTTCTTGGGAATCATTATAGTTGATAATCTTCAAATAGAAGAAGCCCTGTCAGTTGATGCAATTTGCTAAGAAGGGGGGAGAAAAGTTGGATCACATATTATTGCTTAGCCCATAGATGCTGTTTGTGTAACAGCATGTGGAAAAACTATACGCTATTTTGCTTTCTTGAAGACACTTAGAAGCACATTTTAACTGTTGATGATTTGCCAAAGGGATGTTCTTTCTCAGAGGGGAGATTTTTCCTTATTGCTTTTTGGGTGAGTTCTTTTCTGTAACTAACATATTTTAGAATTTCATCTATTTGCAGGATAACTTAGAAGTTCATTATGCTGGTTTTAAGACGCCTCACTTTCACAATTTGTCTGATCTTGTGCAGGCAAATCTTGCAGATCAGGTGTGTGATAATTTACTTATTTATATTTTATTCAAGGTGTTAGATGACTTTAGAGCAAATACATTCTATGTATCAATTGTCGATAAAGAGAAGCAGGACCTTCCAAGTTCATGGGCAGAGAGGGTTTAATTTATTGTGCTCCTTTATCTCTAATTTTGTGGGTATCTATATCAGTTGTGGCCTATCGGGCTATATGTATCGGCATAGGCCGTATTAGATGTAATTTTTTTGTGACTACATCAAAATTGGGATAAATACTAAATTTTAACTATATTTAATCATATTTTACATATTTTAAGTAATTTAGACAATTTTTACTCATTAAATCAATATTATATTATTAAATTATACACTAACAAATATTAAAAAAAAGATAAAAATAAATCCAAATAAAGAGAATGAATTGTGCCATTTACTATCAAATGACATGTATGCAAGTTATTAATTACTAAAAAAAGTAAGAGAAAATAATACTGTAGTCTTGTATCTTTTGTATCCCAATTTAGTCAATAAACAAATTTATTTTCGAATCACACAATCTATTGCCACTCTGTAGATAGTAAGATAATTTGTGGTATTATCTAACATTTAATCGAGTTAATACTAGCAATAAATAATCAATTTACAAAAGACGATTATGTTAATAGAAGTTAAAGTTGCACAAATTATCTTGGTATTACCACCATGTTGATCTATGTGCTAGACTATATTAATTGTCTTTATTGCTTTGATTATTAGACGATTGATTTGAATAATATTCTTCTTAGAATTGGCATTGGTCATTAAAAAAAAAAATCTATACATACTGCCAAACTTGCTGTTGGTGGTGTTCTCTAATTGTTTTTGGTTAGATTGTTGTTGTAATGGAAAATGAGTTGGGGCTAGTTCTCCATAAAAATTCGACTGTCTTGGGTGCTGGTATCCATGCTAGTAATAGAGAGGGGGAGAATTTCTGTATTTGTAAGTTGACAAATTTTGGGGTTGGGCGTGAGGATAGTTTTGTATACTTAAATTATTATTGGCACTTGGGGATTCGAATATTCTAAAACTAACAAAACTATTTATAACCCATTGAAATGATAAACTTCTATTTGCTTCAGTGTCTTTCCCTTTTTTTTATTAGTTTGTGCAGGCTCCTGTAGTGATTCAATGCCCATCTCATCATCTTATAGGTCGGCACAAGAACGTTTCCAATATATTGGAAGAGAGGACACCTAGTTGATTAAGTAACTGGGCCCATCATCATCATTATAACAACCCTAAACATCAACTCTATGACCACCACCTCCACCCTCACCTCCATTGCCACTCTTTGCATCATCACAACCGTAACTTTGTTCATTTGGGAAAGTAGAACTATCATCATGTTGCTCTTCTATGGGCCTTGTAGTAGCAACATCTATACCACCACCACCTTCTTCATTTTCTTCAAATTCCGCAATGAGCCACTTTGAATTATTTTGTCAGTCATGAAGTGGTCTCTCTCGCTCTCAATGGATTATCTTCATTAAATATATAATCCAAGATTATCGGATTAAATTGATTTTCTAGTTTAGTTTGCATTATTGATATTTTTAGCCTCAAGTTACAATGAACATAGGCTAAATTATTCTTTTTCTTGTACTTTAGTTTATTTATTGTCTTCGTGTGTATAAGATTAGAAGTACTCTAATTTTTCTCATACTTGGAAGAAGAGGTGGTTTGACTCAGAACTAGGACAACAACCCTTTACAGCTCCGGAGCAAATGATCAATAATGAATCTACCATTCAACTATATTATATAAATTAAACAATATTAAATTAACAAACTTCAAATAAAAAAATTTTAGAATCAATCGGCAAAACAACAAACTAGTTTATTACGGATTTGTCATCACGACAACTCTTTGTGCCAGTTGTGTTACAAAAGAATCTTATTTATCATGAAAATAATAACTAAAAAATATCAAGAAAATTATTAATACTCAATAGTATAATGAATATGTTATATAGTTAGTAGTTAGTTACATATTGTCATATACGGATATGCCTGATTTATTGTTTTGATTTGATTATCCAGATCAGCTATAACCTTTGGATAATTTTTTTACGCCACTCATAACCTCCAAATGGTTAGAAAGTCTTCCACCATATTGATATTGTGGATTTAAATATTAACATAATAATAACAATATTAACAAATAAATTAACACAGATTAGTAACCAATAAAATGAAGGATTAGTAATGACATTAAGTTCTTAAATAAAAACATAATTGAATTGTAATACTTTGAAATTAAATTTTATTATATGCTCATTCCATGCAAGTCACGATATAACTGAAAATTCTACCCCTGGCCAATCGTCTTCCTAATGTCTGTATAAGGACAATTTGTCATGATGGTTATCTTTGCTCGGTCCATGGTTTCATAAATGAATTCTATTGTCGGTTTCTCATCACCGTTAACGAATTTGAGCACTTTGATTAGATATTTTTGCATTCTAATGACTTCATTGGATCTTCTCTAGAATTTCTTTGCCAAAATGATTTTCTTAATCTCGTCTAATAGATCCGATTTTACTTTCTCAAATTTGGAGGACTTATAATCTTTTGATTTGGAAATGTTTTTCACGAAAAAAATTCATAATTCAACATAAAAATATGCAAATTAAATTTTTATAACACAAATATATGATTTTTAGGTATGAATTTGAGTAGACATTGGAATTTTACCTTGGATGTAATTTTTGGGTTTCCAAAGTGAAGGCTTAGATCTGGTTTTGAGCTTGAAAATTTGTAAGAGATTTGTTAGAAACACTACATGTAAGTTAAATCAAGTAATAAACACTGACAAAAGCGGATCTAAGAGAATAATTTACATTTTTTCTGTCCAAACTAATTTTGTGAATAATCTCAAATTCACAAGAAAATATGAAAATTTGGAATGTGAGAAAGGATTAAAGTATATGTTTGAGTAATTTGTGTTTAATTTGATGAAAAAATTGATACAATTTTGAAGAGGAAGATGAACAAAACTGCCTTTGCCCATTTCTTTATGTTTCCATTCGCTCTCTATCTATGTGGATGATGAGTGTGACAACAGTGAGTCGTGATGCTGAAATGAGAATACTTAGATAATCGAAATTCTTTTAAGAAAGCAATTTGACCAAATATATCAGCCAATATAGCAGAGATGTATCAACCAATACATAATGTATTGGCTGATATTTTCAATCTTATTTGCATTCAAAATGTCTACAAGATGTAGAAATGTGGCTATTTGGGCTTGCAGGTCATGACTTGACCAATGTAGTTTGTCTTGTCTTGGTAGGAAGATAACTCTCTTCATATCTCTTGAAGAACACTGCTCTAATTTTGTAGACTGACAGAAAAAACTAGTATTTAGCTGTCGTTTTCCCTATTGGGAACTGGTTACATCCTTTTTGGGCAACAATACTGCAGTTTGCTCTTTCACTTTTTGCTTGGTATTGCATATGTTGAAAATCTATTATTCTTTGATGATTCTGTAATTTTTTGCCTTCACCTACAGTTTACTATGCATTCCTGTGTGGGTACTCCCAGGTAAGAAGGTTTGGTGATCTTCAGCTATCAGACACTCTGGGTGATTCTCCAAATATTTTAGTTTTCCAGGTATTCATTGCAGAAGCATTATGCTAAAAGAGTTGAAAAACATGAGTTTGTAATTTCTCTAGGATTCTGGTACGCATTATCTTTTGAATGATTCTTCTCTTTTCTGTTGGTTTGCAGATTTCTGCAAATGCTCCCTTCAAAGCTGACATTGCTTTTGTGTCTGGAACCGACTCGAAGAGTCCAAGAGTTGAAGAGCGTATTAGTAGCCTTACAGGTAATTTCCCTATCCGATATAGATGATGGTTGAAATTTGGGGGAAAACAAAAAAGATTCTATGTACTATCAATAGCAGAGGCAATTATTATTTGGTTGTTATTCTATGTCACACAAGACAGTTGGTTTATGTGATTGATCTTAATGATCTGTTATTTTTCATTTGATGTTTGAAAACCACCATTGATACCAATTTGAGGAATGGTCACTAACTAAAAAAATGGGTTCTTGCATATTGGATAAAATATTAGGAAGGGATTGAGGCCCTTAAGAGTTTCAAGGAATTCACATTGAACAAAGGGTAAACCCTAGCTGAAAATATCAGCCAATATTTCATTGTTAGGTTACGAGTTGCAGAAAATTTTTACCTGATATGTCCGAAACTCGTATGTTTTGTTTAATATATCTAGTACCGATATGGCTGTAAATAATATTGATACCGGTGTCGATAGCAATTTTCATCCATGAGGTGGAGTGTGGGATAAATTCCCTTAGATGTATATCTAAGAAATTTTTGCTTAATGGTTTCTGTTGCGTCCCGGGTCTGCGGTTGTAATACGGATTAGGGAGCCTTCGGGTTCCTAAGCACGTGGTAACGTCAGACGAGGGTCCGGAATCCGTATTTCTTAACCTGGGACCTGCACAACACAAATAACAAACAAGAGGTCAGAGGTCCGGTGGGATTTCTCCCACCACGGCCACTTCGTCGCTTAAGTGAGCAGATTCCCGCAATGAACGGAAATATCACACGCGCGTTGGGTTGGTGTGAAGATGAATGCTGATGATACGTGGGTATGTTTATGCTTTGGAGTGGAAAATGCAATGAGCAAGTGATGGAAGGCCTGACTTTCTCAGTGCAACGCAATGAGTGGCTCACTCTCGTTGCTTGAATAGGCGTGGGGATTCGGGTGTTTAGAGATGAGGACTTGCGCAAGACTCCGAGGTCCTGAGTCATTATGAATCCGATTGTTTCTCCATTCGCTCTCTGGAATTGTTTAAACGAGAAGAAGAAGGAGGCTCAAAGTTTCAAAGTCCGAAAGGAAAAAAGGTCATTTGCTCTACGGGGAAATGGGGCTCTTATGGGCTCCTTCCCGGTGAACGCTGGGCACGAGAATGCCCGTTGCTAAGGCTCTGTGGCCGCTGGTCGCTGTCGTGGTGCGCCGGTCATCTCGGCTGTCGTTTTGCGATGGCAGGCATGCTTCTGTGCGCTGCCGGCCAAGCCTGATTTTTTCTTGAATGGGGATTGACCGGCTGCCTGCGGGCAGCCGCTTGAGCCGCTGCTACAAGGTTGATCGCGCCCTCATTGGCTGGTTCTTCCCCTCTCCTGACATCTCATTAAAGCGCTACAGAATTTTTATCCGTTTTTGTCAGTTGGACGTCATAAGGGCTCCCTGTGTAGTGGGCTGGGCCTCTAACGATCATGGGCCTTGGTACGGGAACCAACAAAAATAAATTTCAGTAAAATTGAATAAAATAATATTAAAATATAATTAAAATAATAATATAAAATAAAATTAGTTTTAAGATTGAATAAAACTGAAATATGAAAATAATGAAGTAAAAATATTAAGAAAAAAAATTTCCCAAATATATTAAAGTAAAGAGAGGTTGGAAAGTAAGGGAGGAAAAGATTGGTACGCGTCGCACTGTGATATGAGGCACGTATTTCATCGCCATTACCGACCTTTGAGCCTTCAAAGCCCCCTCACCCCGTTGTCTTCCACGCAAATCCCACCCATCTACCCACAGGCCGTCCCTCTCTCGCTGTCTCTCTCTCTCTCTGTCTGATTTGTACGCCTACGAATTTTTTTCTCCGTTTTCGCTTTTTTCTCTTGCAAAACTATGGCGCAGAAGACAGAGAAAGAGGAAACGGAATTTAAAGTACCTCAGACGTTTGTCTTGTGCGTCAATAACTGCGGATTCACCGGAAGCCCGGCGACGGATGACATGTGCCAGAAGTGCTTCAACAAGGCGTCATCTACCGGAATCATGGCGTCACACAAGGTTTCCGGCGCGGAAACTTCTAGATCCGGGCCATCTAGGTCGCCGGAACGGCCGTTGGAGATTCCCGCGGATACCGGTAGCCAAGATCTGAAGGATCGAGTTCAAACGACACCGGTGGAAGGTGAGGGCCTTAGGCAGGCAGCTACGATTAAGCGAGAGGTGAGCCGGTGTACTGTATGCGGGCGGAAGGTCCGGTTAATTGGTGGATTCCGGTGCCGGTGCGGCGAGTTGTTTTGCGCAGAACATCGGTACTCCGACCGTCACGATTGCAGCTACGACTACAAAGTTGCCGGCCGTGACGCTATCGCGAGGGAGAATCCGGTCGTTAAAGCTGCGAAGATCGTTAGAATTTAATTACCTTGAAGTGAATGAACTAAACTGATGTAAAACAATATCAAATTTTAAAAAAGAGTGAAGATCCGAAATTCGGAGTTCTCAACTTGATCTCTTCAGCCTTGAATCCTGATGATCCTTCGTCCAGAACTGCAAGGAATACATGAGAGGGAAACTTGAAAATGTTTCAATGAATGGAACTCTTGCTGATCGAATGAATTCCGTTGTAGTCGATTGTTCGATTCATAGTGACCATTTCCTTCTTCCCTTTGTCACTGTAATTTCGTTTGAATGGAAAATATTATAAGCCATGCCTGTCTTAGGAAAATTTGTCAAAAACCTATTTCTTATTAATCTTTATTTTACTTTTGATTATATATATATATTATATGTTACATAAAAATTCAACAAATTATATTATTATTATTATCATAATCATATAAGAATAAAAAATAAAAATAATAATTAATTTTGAAATTATTTTATAAAAAGAATTTCAAAATAAAATTTAAAAAGAGCTTCTTAAGTAAAAGTTGAAAATAAAATATAGTTTTAGCATTCAGTACGATTGCTTTTCCTGCTCGGAGATGTTCTTCTCTGGTTCAGATGGCAGCCCAGGGTAAATTTGGAGAAAGCTTTGGGGTATATTTGTAAAGGAGAGGACATAAGAGGATAATCCTTAGCAACGTTGTCTTAGCCGGTGATTCGTATTTACATCATGAGATTTCGTATTGATTTTCATTATATTTTTAATAAGTTATTTATTTCACCCAAATAAGAATACTCCAAACTTATAATATTATTTTATAATTTTAAAATACGAAAACAAATATTTAAAATATATCTAAATTTATATTTAGTGTTTTTTAAAAAAAATATTGAATTAGTTTTTTTATTTATAATTATCACTTTTTTTAATATAATTTAATAAAGTTTGTGTAAAAAGAATATTTTTACAATTTATATGAATTCATGTTTAAAATCATAGTGACTTAGGACTTTTGCATATTTATATATAAAATATTTCTCAAGATGATGTAGAAAAATTCACTTTATTCATACATATATGATTAATATATTATTGGGTCAAAATTATTATATGAATTAGAGAGTCGTTGATTTAGTTTTTACATTGAATTGATATGAAATAGGTCCATTCTCCATAATTTTGAATCTTGATCATATACAATCACAACAAATAGACCATATGTCAAAGAATTTATGAGACTCGCTGATCGATTTATCATCTGACGTTTAAATTAGTGATCTTTTTATAAAAAAAAGATAAATAATGTAAAATAAAAATGCTAATACATGTGTGAGAGGACTGAGTGTGATGCCCTCCACAGGAACTGTCTTTGAGAAATAGAGATGCACTCATAGTGTGCTCTACATTATTTTCTTCTTCTCACTCCCTCTTCATGTCGGAGTGAGGGATATTTATAGAGTTATAGAACAATTTGACTTTCCTGACAATCGCTCACTAAACTGTCCGGATAGATAATGAGATATCGTTTGGCTTGCAGTTTTCAACCGGTTATAGTAGGTTTCTTCAACGCACATGAAGTGGATTGTAGACTATTCTGATTGAACTGATTAGCTCACCCATCCGTTTGGATCGTCTGGACCGACCGAACTCATTGAGCCGTTATTTAATTTTGTGCCAATTCCTTCTGTTGAAGGACCCTCTACTTAAGTTGGGCTAATCAAACACATCAATGATGAATAATTTTATATTTTATATACAAAATTATGCATATTTTAATCATATAAATATTCATTTATAAAAAAAAAAGTAAAGTTCTCTAATTTTGTTATTTATATATTTATATTTTTCATAAAAATAAATCTAATGCATCTTGAAAATTTGGATCAACTTAAGAAATAGGGAGCCATCTAATTCTACTTGGATATTTGATAGTGACGTGTCTGATTTTTGTTACTATGAATCTAAATCTGACACACCATAATAAAATAAATTAAATATATGTGATATATAAAATTTATTTTTTAAAATATTTTTTAACATTCAAATCATTGACCTTTCTAATTAATAAAAAAATTGGTGTCAACTGGATTAGATCATTAATTGACTTGTAATTATTTTAATTTTTTATAACCGATAGCTTAGTTTAAACCTTTTGATAATATCTTTGTAAATTATTATTTAATTATCTGTACTGACTTTATTACTTATTTAATTACCATTAAAGTTTTGGGCATTGATCCAGGTTTGCATTGGACTAGTCCGTTTTGAGTCGTATCTAACAAAATTTAATAAAAATAATTATCTAGTAAAATATAATAAAATAATATGTCAATGTAGTATTTAATTAATTAAATAAATAACAAAATATAATTTATATTTTATGGTTGGTTCTAAGAACTTCAACTAAGAAATTCAAAATAATTGGAAATTTTATAATCATAACTTGGTATTACAATAAAATAAAAATTAAAATAAAAATGAATTTTAGTCGGAAGAATTAATTCAATCTGATTAATTTTAAACATTTTCATAGAAAAGTTTGGCCAGCTCAAAAGAACACGGCACTTTATTTATAATTCGAAAAATACTTTTTCAAAAATAAATTTTAAAATTCTTTTAAAATATTCCCAAAAATTATAAATTAAAAATCTCTTTCGAATTAAAAAACATATTCTTTAAAAAAACAATTTTTTTATACTTATATGTTATTCCGCTCATATAAAAACAATCACAATTAAGATAAAAATAAAAATTTAAAATTAAAATAATATTAAATTTATACTTTTTTTTAATATAAATAAATATATGAATTAATAATAGATAGCATTTTTATTTTTTAAAAACATGGTTTTGTCGACGTGGATCCAAATAGGACGTGACGAGGTTAGAGAATCAATGCATTTAAAACGCAGCACGGGAATATTATTTTAAAATAAAAATGTTGTTATATCATAATTTTTTACCTAGTCCAAACTCGCCACGTTGGCATGCGAATATTATTTTCTTAAATATTTATTAAAAATATATTTTTATAAAAATTGTGATATTACATTTAAATAAATAATTTAAAATTAAAAACTATATAGATCATTGATGGGTCTAGGGGTCCAGTACCGTAGGCCGGTCTAGAGTTCGAATCGTAACACATAAATAGCCCATCAGAAGCTCTTCTAGGTCCAACACAAAGCCCACCGAATGACCTCACAATTTGGCTCGACAAATCTTCTCAGGGTATCCTGTTGAAGGTCCAACATCGCTTAGGCGGGTAGAAACTATTTTACAGATTACGCTATAAAAGTCGTTACAATAGCAGACTTCAGCAAGCTCCAGAGGTGTAGCAAAATCTGTGATCGCCACCAGCTAGCCACTTAATTACGAGTGTATCTTCATAAGCCGCCGCTGATCGAGGGTACTCTAACAGCCCCACCCTCCATCTAGGAGCCCCCGTCCATCCAAGAGGCTCGCATCCAATCCGACAGCCCCGCTCTCAGTCCAGGAGGCCCGTTCTCTGCCCAAGAGTCCCGCAATCTGTCTAGGAGGTCTGCTCTTCACCCAGGAGCCCTGCTTTTCATTTAGGATCCATTCACTCCATCCAAGAGCCCCGTTCTCCACCCAAGAGCCCCGTTCTCCATCTAGGAGCCCCTCTCTCTATCCAGGAGTCCCGTTCTCTGCTTAAGAGACTCGCTTTTCGTCTAGGAGCCCCGCTCTCCGTCAAGGAGGCCCGTTCACCGCCCAGGATGCCCGCTCTCAATCCAAGAACCCCACTCTCCACCTAAGAAGCCTGCGGCACGTCCAAGCGTCCTACTCTCCATCCAGGAGGCTCACGGCCCATCCAAGAGCCCTACACTCCGTTCAGGAGGCTTGCGACCCATCCAGAAGCCCTGCCTTCCATCTCATAAGCTTCCTCCTAATCGGGTATACATCGGAGCTCAATCCTCCATACCTTTAAGACGTCCTTCAGTCTAACACACCTCCAAACCAGCCCTCAGTCGGGAGCCTTTCTAAGCGCCCCTCAACCAAGTGAACGCTAAACCGTCTTTTAGCCAGGAACACCTCTAAACCACCACTCGATCAAGTACACATGTAAGTTGCCCCTCAACCGTGTGCAACTGGAAATCACCCATCAGTCGGGCACACCTTTAAGCTGCCTCTCAGTTGAGCACACCTCAAAATTGCCCTTCTGCTTCCCAATGCAACCCGCTGGCAACCAATGATTCCTCATTGCACTATTTCCCAAGGTTGGCAAGTCAATAGATCCAAACTCTGGCAGATTCAAGGATGATTTGACTGCCCATGCCCTAACTGAGCATTAGGGTAGACCGCCGCAAGCCAGACTGCTAGAGGATGGAGGCACTAGCCGGCCGAACGTCAAGTCATCAAGAGGTCAAGCAGTGAAAGGTGCTCGATCCTGAGCAGCTCTAGGCGAGCTCCAGAGGCCTCGGTTCCTGCCAAATGCGGGGACGAATCGCTGTGAGCCAAACCGCAAGAAGAACGGGTATTCAGAGCACCAAACTGCGAGATCGGCACAGCCCAAGTGGTTGAAGGCATCATCCAACTGCTTTAATCACTCACACTATGTAAGAATATTAGAGCCATAAAATAAATTCAAATGATGCTCAATAGTTCCATACATCAACTCTTTTTACAAAGTACGAAACCCGCAGCGACGGACTTACAACTTAGAGGAAAAAATACGTGGAATGACTATTCGACTTTTGATGCCCTACTTCATTGGGTTAGGTACTTGAGGGAAAGTAGGCACATGACCCTGGAACGGAATCTCAGCGGCCACAACACTATGTTCTAGACAGTCGAAAAGATCAAGCTCTTACGCACCGCCTCCCGCAGGTTGTTGAAGTAGGAAGTGCACACTGAAACCCTCCCTAGCAAGAGCCGAGGATCATCTACTCGTTCTCGCCCGAGAGGCGACCAGCAGAGAACATCCACCAAGGCATGCCGCAAACTGTGCAAATTGGAATTTCCCCCGGACCGAGCGTGGCGATGACAGCTTGGACCCAAGGTAGACCCAGAGAGCTCCTTCTCTAGCAGGCACCAACAGTTCTATGAGGGCCACAAATGGAGTGTCTACCTACCCAAACGGGAAGAAGAAGAAGTGACCCTCTTTCCCACCGTGGCTGAACCACCACTCCACTAAGTTACCCAAGGGGGGACTATGTGACGCTAGTTGGGAAAAACATATCACAATGAGCCTACACTCACGTCATCCCCATCACCGCCTGAGACCGATCAAAATAAGGGAACTAAGGCAAACTTCAAATGCATCTTCAAGTCTCCCAAAACTTCCTTCAATCCTGGCCAATGGTAGCACATGCTCCTTGCCTGTTCTCGTATCACTCGATTGATAGGAGAATGGCTCATGAAGCAAGGCACAGGAAACCCCTCCATTTAGAGTCGAGGGAGGAGGTCAGTGAGCAAGTATCACAGAAGATTGCACCTGTCGGTGCCATCCGCGAAGAACCGGCAAGTTCAAAGAGCCAAATCGCTACTAAATGTTGCCAAGAATAGCAAAAATTTGTAGGACATGTGAAAAAGGAACACACATATGGACCTGCACGACGATATCCCTTTATTACATGCCGAGGGTTAAAATTTTAAATTTTCAGACATAGGAGGCTCGCGATGGGTCCGTATCGTGGGCTGGCTCAGAGTCCGAATCGCAACAGATGAACGGCCCATTAGAAGCTCTTTCAGACCCAACGCAAGGCCTACTGAGCGTCCCAACAATCTGGCCTGGCAAATCTTCTCATGGTATCCCGCTTATGGTCACACATCGTTCAGGTTAGCAAGAGTTATTAGACGGATCACACTATAAAGACAGTTACCATAGCAAACTCGAACATGCTTCGAAGGCACTGTAAAATACATGATCATTGCCAACCAGCCACTGTACATTACCAGTGCATCTCCATAAGCCGCTCGCTTGTTGTACGCACTCCAAAAGCCCCGCCCTTAGTCATGCAGATCTACGTCCCCTCCAAGAGCCCTGCACTCCATCCAAAAGTCTCACTCTCCGCTCAAGAGGCTCACTCTCCGTCCAGGAGCCCCACTCACTGTTCAGGAGGCCCGCTCTCCGTTTAGGAAGCCAGCTCTCCGTCAAGGAGGCCCGTTCTCCGTCGAGGAGGCCCACTCTCCATCCAGGATCCCCACTCTCCTTCTAGGAAATCTAAAGCTCGTCTAGGAGGCTCGCTGCCCATCCAAGAACCCTCCTCTCTATCGAGGAGGCCTATGGCTCATCCAGGAGTCCTGCCATCTGTCTCATAAGCTGTATCCTGGTCCAGCACACCCCAGAGCTCAATCCTCCATATCTCTAAGATGCCCCTCAACCAGGCAAACTTTCAAATTTCTCCTTGATTGAGCTCACCTCTAAACCTTTACTCAACCGGATGCTCCTTTGAATTGCCCCTTAGTTGGGTGCATCTATAAACCACCCCTTAGCTGTGTGTACTTATAAACCGCCCATTAACCAACCGTACCTCTAAATAACCCCTCGATCAGGCAGACACCTCTAAATTGTCCCTCAGTTGGGTACACTTATAAGCCGTCTTTCAATCAGGCGTACCTTTAAAACGTCATCAACCCAACATATCTCTAAACCACCTCTTAGTTGGGTGTATCACCAAAGCCACGCCCTCCAACACTACTCGCTCTCCTCATATACATACATTTGCCCATTTTTTTATATCATCTCATCTTTTTATCCGTTGAGAAAGATTTCTTATTTAAGCGTTGGAAGATAAATCGAGGAACCAATCTCGTCATTTCTGTGACATTTTTTTTAGTTGTGTTGTACAGGACCATGGTTATTAGAAACGGAGACTAGACCCGCCTTAATTTGATCTGACACAAAAAAATCAGGTAGCTCCATAATCTGTACGATAATTCAGATTTAAGAAAATATTAGTCATTAATATTTTAAATATATATATTTTTACATATATGAAAATATTTTTTTATAAAATAATATTATATTTAAATAAATAATTTAAAATTAAAAAATATATATCAACTTTATTTTAATAAAACACGCAGCCGCCACATGAATGGCTACGTGAAACCCTATGACCGCCGTAGAGGGCACAAGCTGGATTTAGAAAACCTATTCGTCTAAATCGTAAGTTAATTTAATTATTTTTTAATATTAATAAAATAATTAAATCATTTATTAATAAAAAAATAAAACTGACAGTTTTCCCCCACCCAAGATCCCATTGCCATAAATGACTTATCCGGAATCGGGCCATGGCCCAACATGTCAAGATGGCCCAAAGGGCCTAAACGGACATATGAATTCAGCGGCCCAACTCTAGCGGCCCATTGACTTTATCAGTACTGATAAAATTTTATAACCGGTCGAAATAATATTGTCAACTATCTCGTCTTAACCAAACAGTTTCATGGACAGCTTACGGTGGATAATCACGAATTAATCATTCTCTAACTTTATAAATATCTCTTCACTCAGTAAGAATGAAAAAGGGTGACAGAGGTAATATAAAAAGAAAAAAAGACATTTTTCTTATAAGGTGCATCTCTCACTCTCCCTAAAAGAGATTTTTCATTATTAAATTTATCACATATGCATTAACGCGATCATCAAGCATCCTCCTCCTTTCATTTTTTCATAAGAAATGTTACTAATTTGAATATCGGATGATATATTAGGGAGTAAATTTTGCCTATCTTTTGACCTTATATTTATTTGTTGTGTTGTATAAGCTGTAAATTGAAGAATACAGAAGCCAAAATAGAATAAGAAAATCCAACGCAATGATCTGATTCTTAAATCTCATATATGTATAGTAATTCGGACCCAAAACGTATCAAAAATATTTTTTATTCATATTACTATAAAAATATTAATATTATCTATTTAATATTAATTAAATAATTATAATTAACTCTATTTTTAGTACAGTATAAACTCCAAATCAAGCAAAGACTATAATCAATATTAAATCTTAATTATTTATTTTTTGAACAAATTATTTAAGTAAATAATCAAAAGCATATTAAAATAAGACATCATTATATTAAAAGTAAAAAATATTAAAATAATTATATTCTAAGTTTTTTTATAATATTAAATTTATTAAAATCTAATATCAAAAAATTTTAATAAAAAATAATTATTTAAATATTATTATATAATATTTAAAATTTGACAGTAAATTCAT
>JAOVVI020003926.1:0-18342 GCA_028571085.2 Nepenthes alata | reverse complement strand
GTCTGAATACATTTAAATGACTAGATTTCTAGATGATCTATCTAGAAAAGGGGGAATCCATCCATTTGTTGCACTCTTTCAAACCTTAGGTCATGATTACACAATCAGCACAATTGGAGTTTTGACTACAGGTGTGACATATCCCATCTAGGGGAGAGCTAACAAAAGAATGAACTTGCATAACAGAATTAGATAATACATATCAATATCGGATACAACTTTTTTTATGAATAGGAATCTAGGGGAATGTCGGCGAATATATAGCGATATATCATTGATAGGATAACATATTACAATATATCACCGATACGGAAACATATCGTGATTTGTGACAATGTAGGAAAATATCAATATTCATGGAGTTCAATACTGATATGGATACATGTATCATTTCATGCACGAGTGATTTGAAAATAATGTCCCTCTGTGATTTTTGAGAGCGCGAGACAAAACAACAGAAAAATGTAGTTCGCCAAAAGATATTAACGACATGAGCAGTAGCAGTTCGATGCCAATCTATGACCCGATCCATTTCAGACACCGAACAAAGATGAGGGCAATAGATGGAGAGCACCCCAGATTTGAGTTTGAATGTGCATGCCGAAGACGGGATACGACTCCAACACAAAGTACATAGAGTAGCGAATATTCAAGCATATAACTCCCAACAATTCCCTTCATATTACATTCTTTCAGCAATACACTTCACTCTTCAATTTTCTAAGTGTAGACTGAACACGTTAAATGAATGCAAAATGCTATTTGTTTAACCCACCTACAATTCATTTGCAACTCTTCTCTGAATGTGAGGCCCATGGATGGATCCAGGATTTTTTTTCTAGTGAGATGAATAATTTTATACTTTTAATTTTTTTAGCAAAATAAATTTAAAATAGTTACATTATTATTATAGTACGAAAAAAGTAGCCAAAATTCACAAACATCACAAAAATAAGTGAATCATAATGACCAACAGATAAATTTTACGGGGTCAATTAAAAATATTTAGTGATTTGCATGAAAAATTTTACTTCAATTATTGACATATCTATATCTAACTTTTCTTTCATTAGATTAAAAAAATAGACTGTTCCCCCCCAAAAAAAACTTCATTCTATTATTTTCGCATGATGTTTTTTTTTTTAAAAAAACAACTAACTTCGTCCGATGCTGCTAGGAACCACTGGAATTTAAAAAAAAAAAATGGGCCTCACATAAAGAGAGGAGGATGTAGGATGTGGGACGGCTAACAATGCTCTAAATGAATTGCCAACTCAGAAATGAATAACAATTTCTTTATGTGCATGCACAGAATGCTTCACAGACCAATAGAAAATCAAAATTTTCTAAAGGAACTAACATAAATTAAGTGGAGATGGTTCTCTTCTTCAATCTCAATCTCAAATCTTCGTCACTTCATCCAACTAATATTATAACTAGGAATGAAAGTAGAGGTAAATGAGTACAGAAAGTTTGCCTACCTGCCCAGCAGCATTTAGTGCCTTCATGGCATCATGGAGGCTTGGATATTTCTTTGCAGCAACAGCACCAAGAATGGCAGCACCCAAAAGCACAGACTCACTTTCTCTTGGAAGAATAATAGGATATCCTGTTGGAGTCATATACAACCATGCTTCATTTACAATGTATTATCTTATATTAATTAGAAGCACTAATGTAAATATTGGCTAATATGTATTCGCATTAACCCCCCCATACCAATTTTTCCCAATACTTCAATAATAAATATGTTGCCATATCAATGTTATATCAATTGATGTGGCCTAGTTATTTAATGATTTTCAGGCTTTACCAATATGTATTCTCAAATGTGCCCGACACAGCCAATATTATCATTCCTAATTAGAAGGTAGGGGTTCTGTCAAGAGACAATCACCACCCATAAAACTGTCTTCACAAAATATAATGTACAGCAATTACATAAATCCCTAATTACTTGACAGCATGCCAGCATAGTCTGTCCAGTCACAAAACAAAGATTATGTGTGCCTATGCGTGCATTTGGTACTTGAGAAAGACAAACAACTCAGGCGAAATACATCAAGAAATGAAAGAAAACCCATCTAAAATGACAGGCAATGCTAATTGTAGCACGCAACATAGTTATTTGACTTCTGCCATACATAACAATCACCAACAGGCTCACCCACTTTTGGCATTAGACTCAGCACACAAACGATGAATTTGGGCAGAAGTTAAATTTTTTTGGGGTAAGTACTTGTCATTTTATAAAGGAGGATAATCAAGAATATATAGAAACAAGGATCCCAACCATAGTCCCAATCAACCACGGGAGGGAGCCCAACCAGTTAGCGCATGCAGCATACTAAAAAAATGTAGGGAAAGAAAAAAAAACGTCAGGCACAAAAAACAACACGTCTGGCTCAGATGATAAAAGAGCAAAGTGAAAAAGTACCTAGAAAAACAAAAATTCATCAACTAGAAACAATAGTTATTTCGTCTAAGACTATCAAAACAAGCAAAACATCCAACTGCTTGAGAGCTTTACACACCAAACTTATCTTCAACTCAACTGTAACAACTTTTATCAGCCCCCACCCGAAAATATCGACAAATTCGAGTGAAACCCAAAGAAATGAAACAACACAAGAAAGGGTTGTTCCAATTCCATCTTAATCGAATTTAAATATTAGAACAGCAAATATAGTTATAATTCAACAAGTCAGGTCCACTTACTTTTCTCTTTGTTGATTTCTAATCTTTCCAATCGATTTGAATGGACTAATTGAAATACAAATAGTTGGGGATTCAAGAGACGACTTATAATTATAGTGAATAATAGTTCAAGTTTAGAACTACTATAACTTATTATACTTTTAAGTTGGTTAGTTCACAAATATCAACAAGAAATATACAGATTTTCCCTTCCTAACTGGTTCAACTCCGTTTAGCCCTTACACAGCACCAACACCATCCTTCAAAACCCCCAAACTCCTGCATCATCAACAAAGATGGGGTGGAAATTAAAGCTAGGTGTGGGCAACATTTTCAATTTTGCACTATTTTCCGAAACACCAGCAATATATATCAATGCTTTGACTTTTTAAAGACGCAAAGAGATATTTGCTACAACTTATATGAGAATAAACTATCACAATGTGTTTTGGTATATGAAAAAAAATCCCTAAATTTCTGCTATGTATTGCCAAATATTACAATTATGTGAACAATCACCAAATACCACAATACTGCACCAAATATAGCTAGATCTAGCTAAAATATCTTCTGAATATTCTCTTCAATACAACTAAATATAATACTGTATGATGCTAAATATTTTGCTAACATAGGTATCACCAAAAAATTCAATTCAAGGGAGTTTTAGTAGAATTGTTATTATTTACATCTTCAAATGATTAGTTCGTTGTATAGTTGTATTTCATGTTAGTAGAAGGCAAATTTCGTCCATTTAATAGTTTTACGCTACTCAATTATCATACATTGTTTCACTATTGCATCAAAAACATAAAATATTGTATAATTCATGTTTATATTCTAATATTATTTTTAGAGTTATCAAGAAAATTCAAGATTTCTAATATCTTTCTTTTGATGTGATTTGTTATTTTGGTTTTTAATAAGAATGATATCGATATTTTGACATTCTTTAATACACATCATATGATGATAAATCCTTCTCAGCCATACTTGAATCCTTAATGTTGTGAAGGTCAGAAGTATAAAATCCTCAGATGCCATAAGAAATTTCAAATTTTCATAGAATACCAAACTTCCATGTTTTAACACTATCCTAACGATTTTTTATGATGTGACCTTTTGATGAAGACTTTAAAATTTCTTACATTTATAATATATCCTGTTATTCAAGGGAACCTTTCCAAAAAGCATTTCCCAAGTGTGAGAGGCTTGACAAATTATTAGCTGAATCATATTCATTAATACGGTTAGAATCTCACACAAATTTTTCAATTTTTGACTATTGCAGATGACAAATGATGATTTAGATGAGATTCGGCATTTTTGCACCACAAAATGCTTGGTTTCTATTTCGCTTGTAGGTGTAACCAGAACTAATTTCACTTGATACATGTACCTACCAATTTGACAGAAATTCAAGATATTTTATTAAGTCATGTAACGAAGAAGCTGATTAGTCCCCTTGAAGGAAATTATGTGGATACTTCATTGAATTATTAGGAAGATTTGCAACTAGAAATTGATCCATACGATTGGATCCATTGGGACTGATGTGGCTCCAATTCACTGAACTATAAAGAGGTCAAGATTGCAAGATAACTTGTCTAGCGACACTTGAATCCTTTGTGTAGTGTATTATAAAGGGCGAATACAAACAGTCGCAGCCATAGTGGCCACAATGTAACTAGGGCATCCAATTCACTGAACTAACAGGCCAATATCACATTAGTTGCTGAGATCCTAAGCCAGCATTTTTATGATCCGGAGCCCAACCAAAGATTTTACAACGAGCAGCTCAACTATTAATTTATCAAGACGATTATAATGGTCAGGTTGATCCATTATAACCCGAAGGTTACGGATTCAAACCAAGAAAACAACCTCTTTGCAATACAAAAATAAGGTTGAATACATTTAACTAATCTATGGGCCCACGATGTGGAAATCCTCGGATATTGAGCCAAGAAGATTATCACACAATTCTTAAATTTCATCATGAAACATGCATAACAAATATACGTAAAATGGTATATTGATATAATAGGCGACAAATCATAATGATCTCCATATTCCTTTAAAGTAGTTAATGACAAAAGCCCATAAGATGACAAGCTACAACACCGAAAATTCCAGCATTAGGGCATGCTGTTGGTTTTGGGTGCTTCATGAGAGAGAGAGAGAGAGAACATAATGCAACAACATTTCTGTTTTACTCACTACTGGTACAGGCAACTACTAATAATTTATACAAATGCAAACCAAAAATGTATGAGAAATGATAGAGGACAAAGAAGCTGAGAGAGAAGGGAAAAGTTGATCTAGCTAGTAGGTAATTTTACACAGTTCAATGAGTGACTTTCTACATTATGTAGCATAAGTTTTTATGAGCAGATTAAATAATGTGAGGACAACGCCACTTCATTAGGAATTACAAACTATCAACTTTTTGATACATTCACACCAAATAGGAAAGGATTTCATTATTTTCACCTTTTTGGGGAAGGGGGAGGTGATAGAAGCACCCAAACGAGAGAGAGGCATACCGGTAATATCCGCATGCTCCTGAATGTACAAGGGGTTCTTTGCCAGCCCACCACATGCAAGAAGTGTGTCAATCTGTGATGAAAGACAATAGGTACATGAACCAGATACCCAATGTAAAGATCTTCAAAAAATGGATGAATAATTCAATAACACTCTGATCCAAGTCAAAATTTCCAACAATAACCACGCCGACACACAAATGCAAACAGAATGCACAAGTTTCACATGCATAACAAATAAAATAAGGAAAATTGACAGCATAAATTATTTAATATCTTTTTCATTGGTTTTTTCAGAGAGGGTTTAGTTTGTACTACAGAAGAAGAGCCCAAGAATTTGATATTTCCATGGAAGGAGAAAAATAGAATTCTCTACGTCAATTAACAAATTTGCCTTGAGCAACACCAGCAATAATTGCCCAATCAATGGAAGTGGCTGAAAAAATGGTCATCGCATAGCTCCAGTCAATTCTATGTAATAAAAAATGTCCCCTATTTGTTCAACTGCACTTGTGTTGCTATAATAACAAAATGATCAATAGGTCAGATTTTACTATAATTCCTAGAAATGCATTTTAATAACATCATTTTTCACTGAGGGTATGGCTCCCTTCTATTCATGATGCCTACCAATTAGCTACCATAGACATTTTTTAGTAAATGGTGGTATAGTGGATAATCAAGTTATGATACCTAATCCCTTATACAAGAGCAGTGATGACTGAATATTTTATGTACCATGAGCGACACACTTCAATCATTTATGATGTTCTTTCCAAGCAAGCATAAGCTTACTAACAAATGCCTCTTCTATTACGAAGACCAGGTCGTGAAGCTTATCCAGAAGATATTTTTTATTTGCATTCACAACTTTTGGAAGCCCAGTTGAGATAGTGAGGGGTTATTTGCCCCTACGGGGATAGAGAGACAAAAGCCTTGAGAATTCAAGAGAATGACCGATGAGACAAGGAAGCAAAGGAGAAAAGAGAGAACAAAATAGAGGTAAGATATGTAATACCTTCACCTATTGTCATTATTGGTATAATATTTCTGTACACAATTGGTCTCCTGCACACTGCACCTCTCTCTCTATTTTCTCATTCATTTCTTGGCCATTTTCCTCAATCACGTCCAAAATAATTTTTCTTCCTGTTCTAGTGGATCTCATACATCTCTTATCATTTATCAAGGTAATCCTTTTGTTTTTTAACATCTATTTCATTTTTTAACTTATTTTTAATTTTGAAGTTTTCCTGGATTTCTTGGTCTATTATGCATATTTTTGTCAAAATAATTACTAGAACTATTCTTAGGATTAAGGTTGCATCATAATACTTGTTGGTTGAGCTAGTGGTTTCCAGTGCATTTTCTAGACCTAGGGCAATGGCACTCAAACGTCTTTCCAACAGCTTTCCAACTTCTTCGGTGTACCAAGTTTTTTTTTGAAAAAAACAGATTCAAACCTTATTAACAGTTTGTGATAATTGGCCCTTATTTAAGGTGGTTCTTGATATTGTGTTGCAGATGACGTCCAAATCTATTGGAAAGAAGAGTAAACCTAAATGCCCAAGAGGTGAGTTGGGCTCGACTTACTTGAGATTATGGAGCAACAACATTGCACAACCATATATCAAATATATTTATCTCTAAGCAGTGGGCCTCCCTTATTATTGATCTGTCGCCTCTTTCAGCAACTCTTGCCCCAAAATTTTAATCAAATATTCACAACATTTGTTCAGGATAATCAGTTTTCTCGGCATACATCTACGGCTAGACCATCTAGATAACACCTGATTTGATTCACGACACTCTTGGTCTTCTTTGTCTTCTCCTTGTTCAATCACCATACTACCCTATTGGCAAGGACTAATTCAGGGAGCAGACCCCTAAAGATGAAAGAGATGCCATCTCTTGATACTATCTTCTTTTATCTATTGCAGTGTCCCACTAGATGTGATGTTTATGGGATAAGGACGAGCATTGTATCGACCAATTTCTTCGTCCTGTACAGTATTTTGAGCACCGACATCCTTTCGGTGTCTCATTTGTCAATCCTTCCTCTATCTAGAGCATTATTTTTGTATGATGTCCTTCAAGGTGATGCTATAGACATTTCAATTATCATCTATCACCAATTCATAGATTTATTTGAGCATGTTCGCCCAACGACCCAGTTGTCTTATGGCTGCGTGATCCAATGCCTTCTCTCCTCCCTCTCTATCCTCTTGCATGTTACACCCCCTGTATCTCTCGTTCAACCCATTAGTGGGGTTTCTCTCACACAGAGTTGCTCACACACACCTGCCTACATCTCTCCACAAGAGAATTCTTTACCTCCTTTTGCTGGTGACTCATTAGAGGCCCCCCTGAGACTCTGAATGACTGTTCTAATGCTGTTTGTGGACCAATTGTGCTACATGCATCTTTTGATGGAGTGGACGATCACCTCTCAGTTTGAGTTTCATACGAGCATGATCAGCATGTAGTAGTAGATGGAGCAGGTTGCCGCATCTCAAACCAACCTCTAGATCCTGAAGGCCCACCTTCAGCATAGGGTTGACCGGCAAGACCAATACATGAGGTGAGTGCTGCCCTGTGATTTTGTGAAGTCTGGTGATGACTCCGATTCATAAGTAGTTGGCCCTTGGCAATTTATGTCAAAAAGGGGTGTGCCCACTGTTGAGGGGGAGAGTTGTGAGACTTAGTGAGTGATGATCATATATATATTTTTTGATATGTACTTAAGAGGCGTGTCGAGATTTTTCGATGCAGCCCTCATTTATATCTTGACTGTGACACTTGATACTATTAGTTATTGCTATCATTATCCTATGGTGATGTATTGTGCGATATTATCTTTATACTGATATATGTTTGATACATCACTGAATATTTTTCTAGTTGTATGCCATCAGCATTATTTTCAATCGTTTAGGGTTTGTCTATTTTTAATGTTACAAGCTCTAATATGGTGGTAATTAGAGGTTACTTCTTATTTGAGTTTTATAAGTAGTTTTGTTAGAGAAACAAGCCAATACAATAGACTTAACACATCTCTTTGTATAGAAATGCCACATCCTCAACCAACGACTTGGATTATCCTTCCATCCTCTACAATGAATAGCTAGGATTTAAATTTTAGAATAATATCTACAAATATTACCCTCAACAATACTCTAAAACCTTCAACATTCTCTCCACTCAGGAGCATTCTAAAGTGAAAAACATATATCATCCCTTTTTCTATAATTCCCTAGCCAATCCTAGAGCTATCTAGAATTTAACCCAAGACAATTATCTACTCCACATGTACATCTTTGAATGCATACGCTATACATGCAAGCATCCTCTATCTACGTGGCACATCTATGTATTAAATAACTTCTATGATCCTCAATCATCCATGACACACTCACCCACTTGCTTTCACGGCATCCTCTGGAGGCATCACGATCCTACAACTTTAGCATTCGTTGCCTTCACCTTCTACTCCTCATCTCCATACTTAGCTAAACTTATAATGATTACTGCTTGACCCTAGACCCCTAGTCTAGGTCCATCTTCCCCCTTGAGAAAACCTCATCCAGGTCCAACTCCCCTTGGAGTAGCTGGATTGCTCCAATCTTCTACAAAAGCATCAAAGCCCTCTTCTTTAAGTTGCCATCTCAAAGAAGCTCCACCACATACGGACAACCCTTTTCCTTCCACAATGCACAAGTAGCTATCCCATGGCATTATTATGCTAATGGCCAAGTAGAAGAACAATTACTTAGGATGAATGGGTAATCATCTAGATCCACCATTGTGAAGTCTAACCTCTTCTACACGCCTCCAATCATAGATAGTACATCATGCATAACTCCTTAGATAGGGATGGGACAAGAGTTCGCCGTCCTTAGGTTGGCTGGTCTCCACAACCAAGTAAAACTTATACTTATGCACGACCTCCATGGTGATAATGTTGTGCAGTGCTCCCATATCCTATATTGCCAACGTGGGTTTCCCCTAGATGTCAATGTTCACACACATCAGCCCATAACGCTGCAACAATTCGACACCGCCTAAATTGTGTAGAAGTTGCAGCACCCCTATTTGGTGTGGCTTGTCCTCCTTAGGATCTTCATTGACTTTTTAGATGTCATTTAGCTTCCAATGTGATATCTCACACAGGAAGCATCGACCACTGCCTTTAGCATTGTTGTCCTTCTCCTGAGTCTTGTGCCCTTGTCTTGATATCTGGTTCACCATAGCCTGCAAAGGTGACTTGTGAAACTCTTGGAAGGGCCTTTTCTGCAACACTCCTCTGAGTCATCTCTTCCACCTTTGACCTGACAACCTCATGGTGATCCCTCCCCAGCTTGAAGTCCATCAACGGCTTCATGATGGCCATGACATCACTCATAGTCATGATCTCACACCTCTCAATCTCCATCTATGCCCATGGTTGCAATCCCATCTAGAAGTCAAAGAATAGTCCATCCTTAGCCATGCTAGACACTTCCCAACATTAGCGAAGTGAACTCCTACACAGCCACCAACTTTACCGGAGTACTTCATCTTCCTCATGTTCATTTGAGTGCGGTACATGGCATTCTTTGGATAGATCTTTTTTATTTTCTTCATAAAACCATTTCATGCTGTATAATCCCTTCTCCACCTTGTGGCACTTGTTAAGCCACTATAACATGGCATTATTTATAAGGTAAAGCGTCCATAGTCCTTACCTTATCCCGATACTGGACCACCAGCATGGCTCGAAGTATTACTTCATATGCCATAGGAAGTTGTCCAATTGCTTGGCATCTCGTACACCAGCAAAAGTCTTAGGCACAGGTGCATTCACCCTAGTCGCCTTAATGACCATCCTACCAATCACACTACCATCTTGCACATAGTCCAATCCTCCTTCAGTCACAATGTTGGCTATTAGGCCTTGCGACTGTAGCTTCCAATTTTCCACTATTTCTAGCAATCTTGCTAACCTTGGCATTGAAGTTATGCATTTTCCCTTGAATGTCACCAAATGCTTATGTATACTAGAGTCTTGAAACTCCAATCTTAAGACAGTCAAAGCCTCCTTAATCCTTTCACATCTCCCAAATACCTCATGCCCAATTCCTCTTCGCTAGCACCTCACCCTCCATAGCGCTTGCTATGTTGGTAATGTCGCCTTCCATCATTGGATGGTTGCCCCTTGTGCAGATTGTTGGCTAGCTCCCTCATTAACATAGTCTTCCTCTTGTGTGGCCTCATTGCAACTACCTTGTAGCTTCACTCACGAACCTGTCTCTTATACCAACTATCATGGGACAACACTTTGCATTGGTCTCCCACCCGACACTAGCCTAGTACACTCCATGTGATGTAGGCATAGACAAGTCAGACTTTCTTAGATATTCCAAACAAAGTGTATAGAGATTAAAGACACAAGACATTTGGATGAAGCACTCTTTGCTTAAGAAGATTAAGTATAAGAGTATAGAGCACCTTTTTAGTACTTTCCCTGAAAGCTCTCAAGACTTGTCACTTTCTTGGTTACACCAATACTTTGGCTTCACTTCACTTTGCTTAGCTTCTCTTGCTTGCTTCAAGCTTTCCCCAAGCTTGTTTCAAATGAAAGGAATTCATCCTTTATATGAATGCTGCCTCCTCAACCAGCTGTCCTCCTCTGCTACGAAAGACTAGGATAAAGTCCTAGAATACTCTCAACATATACTCCTTCAATAATACTGTAGAACCTCACATTTCCTCTCCAGTCATGAACATTTTATAGTGAAGTATGTATCTTCTCATATTCCATAATTATCTAGGATATCCTAGAACTATTAAGAATTTCCTAAATAATTATCTACCCGATATTGAAGTTATACATGTGGCATCCTCTGTATAAGAGGCACATCTACGTGGTGTACAACCTCCACACTCCCAGCAGCCGTGGCCTCTGCAACCAGGGCAGTGTCGATGATAAAACACAGTGAACCGGTTTCCTAGTGAAAGCCTAAAATTTTTGAATCTTACAGGGGACATTTCAAATCTGCAATGAGTGTTGGGGTTTGGGGAAGCAGCCCCGTGCAGCAGCATGGTGGCCTCTGTTATAGATGGGCTTTGGGGTAAGGAATGGGAACAGGGAGGGTTGAAGGGGAAATGGAGGAAGGGAGATGGGCGGGGGAGCGATGGGAGCTGGTCAAAGGGAGTGGTCCTGTTTCACTAAGGCGGCTGTGAGGGCCTGTGCAACAGAAGAAAGGAATAGGGTTAGGGAATTAAAGAGAAGCCACAGAAAGCAGAGCAGATAGAAAAGGGGAGACAAGAGAGATGGATGATGTTTTGATAAAAGACAATTCTTTTTAATAAACAAATGACGGACATTGATATTTGATCAATGCTCCACATTTAACTCAGTAATTAAGTTGCATGTGCCTGGCACATGGTGGGAATTTTTTACATTTCATATAAAATCATGACAGCAAATCTGAAATGCTGTTACATTGAAGATGGACATAAAATTATAGGTGTAAACCATCTGAGAAAATGGTGTTAATGTGAAAACAGCCTCTGTAAGAAACCATGTTAAGAATATAGCAAATATTGAGAGATGCCAAAGGAAAAGCTATTGTAGTAAAGAAAGATGACCAAGCATAAGGATGCAAGAAAGACAGTTTAAATAGAAAGTGTATGTTATTAAGCATGGCAATGACTTAAAAAGAGAGAAAACTTTGACAAACATAGAGCAGAAAAAGAGATGCAAAAAGGGTCTATAGGGAAATAAGCGAAGATAATGAACCTTACACAAAGTATGAGTAAAGAAAACATTGTGGCAACTATACATAACAGTCCCTATACATAAAAATCGGGGGATGTTCAAAATTTTAGCATTTATTGTCGAATAAAGTTAGCGAGTCATGTCAGAAACTTTAAGAAAGGGTTATTGAACAAAGACTATAATAAGAAAATCCGAAGATCAGTCTGTTACCATGCTGGGAGATCAACCTCAAAATTCAACTTTCTGTAGAAGTTGCACTTCAAAAGATGCCATTTCAAAGTAAGACACAAATCTATCACAGACTTCTATACTTCTGTTTCCAACCCAGTAGGAGAACTTTACAGGTATACCCTTAGATTCTTCTAAAATGACCTTGTTAGTACCATTTAATTTCACACAAGCATATGAGGTGGAAAAGACTACAGGAGTAAACGATCAATTTCTCCCATATGAGTAAAAGTTACAATTATCTCCATACGTATAAATAAATATTCAGGCTACAGGCCCTAATGATGAATAACAATATGGAAGTTTGTTATATCTGGCAAAGTTATTACACAAATTGAAAGTACAGTTGTTACATGTCAAAATTCCCTAACCTTGACAGCTATTCCAAATCCTACTAAATAGCAGGCAGTGAAAATGTTTCACTATGGTGCAAAGAGAATATAACACCACCCTGTACCTACAAATTTTTCTTGCAAGCTTCAATATATGTATTCATTATTTACAAACTTTTCCTATATATAGTTTCTGCTAGGGATTCGGCCACCTTACCCATACACTTTTCTTTCCTCACTGACATATATTGGTTCTTTTGGCTAGTTTACCTCCTAGATTGTCATCATATCTGAAAACTTACATCTATATTAAGATATGTTAGGGAATTATGCAACAACATCAAATTCAACTGCCCTGAAGAACTTGATGACAAAAACTAGGTTCATGTATCCACTCTGCAAATTACAGAAAAGACTATTAGCTTCTGGAGCTGTTGGAGAAAGCTAGCGTTAGTACTTTCCAAAAGAACAAGATACATGAATTCTTACTTGGTGACCATGGGCGTTGCAATGCTGAACAATGTGGCGAGTTCCATATGCAATGCCTTGGACAGTAGCATAATACAGAAGAGTCAGCTGTTTTTCACTAGCGTCCAGTGTCAAACCGCAGATTATCCCTTTTGCTATGGGGTCTGCAAGAGGAGATCTGAGGCAATGCCAACACTTACTAACATTTCATAATGCTATTGTGGCGAGATATATTTCTATTATAGTTGTCCAGGCATCATGAACTTGAAAAATTATAGTTCAAAACAAACCTGTTTCCATGGAAGTCAGGAAGGACATGCATTTCCTTAGTCAAAGCAGCAAGAAATGGAGAATTTAGCTCACGCATCATTGATTCTAAGTCCTTGTTCAGAAGTTCAAACACTGAAGTACCTGGAATATGGGATAATTCAACAATAAGAAGAATATTGCATAAATTAAAAACTGCATTGACTTAAACATCATACCTTGAGAAGCAGCACGGTTAGCAAGATTGGGGGAAGCCACATGATTTTCAATTATGTAATTCAACAGTGCACCAGTGGCACTCTGGCCACCTTCGGTAAGCCAGAATTGAGGTACCATAGCTGCACAAAAAGAAAGAGCATGCATGTTTCCACATTGACAATAAGAAAAGAAATGAAATAATATTTCAACAATGAAAGAAGTTTAGCGCATAAAACAGAGTGCATCATCAGATCACATAAAAGCATCAATTTCACAAATGCATCATCTGTTATATCACTCATGGCCTGGATAGGGTTCATGATCCATGTAGCAACAAATTGCATGATTTGCATCTCATCCTGATGAACTTTTACACCTGTTTCCAACCAGATTTCGCAAAGGGCTGCTGCTCCTTGTTTCAATATCAACACAAATGAGGAACAAATTAAATCTTCCACATTTCCTCCACAGATTTACCCCTTTGAGTCAAGACTAATTGCAAAAAGATCTTCAACTGATCTGGAGACACGTGACATGAACTGTGCCTTTTTAGTCCTTGAAAATGTTGTACTCACAGACAGAAGTGGAAGCTGTGTGAGTTAATTGAGATCATAGGCTGGAAAAAATCTTCAGCTTGCAATCCAAATAAAACAGAATGGAATACAGACAAAAGAGATGCTATGGATGGAATGAAGTGAAAGAAGTAGGCTAGCTACGGCTCAAGGAAATGCCCTGTTCTTTGAGTACTTGAAACTTGGGAAAAAAAAGAATTCATCTAGAGACTGAGGCTTGGTATGAGTCAGCTATTAACCACCTTCAGGGAGAAAACTCATCGTAGTGAAAAAGAGGATGATTGGTTCATATGGCCTGAGCAAGAAAGTAGGTCAAGCAACACTGTCTTCCCATTCCAATGTCGGACGAAGTACTCAAGGCTAGGTAACTCAAATAAGGTGGGCTTATTGTCTGAACAGTATCACAAACCAAATAAATTAATAAATCGAGTGCATGAAGACATTCAACTCATCTGATAGGCCCCAAACCATGAATGAAATATTAGTATCAGCATCGGTACCAGTATCGATCATATCAGTATTGCAAATATCAAAGAATATATATCGGCATTGGACTATATAAATCTGTACAACTATATCAAAAGCAATAAATTTTATGCGAAATATAAATTCATAGACAAATATTAGCCAATATATCACAAGATATCCCTGACACCGCAACAGATCCAAATTTTTTTGCAGTATAGTATTTGTAAGGTACCGGTTCCCAGAACATAGTAGATATGAGTAATTAAATTAATATAAGTGGACCGAGATCTAAGGACACGGGAGAAATCGGATTTAAGGGCCGAAGGCTTGTGGAATTAAGAACCGGCGTTATAATCTCAAAATATTAATCCGTAAATATGATTCGAGTTTTAAATTATGATGATCTCGGGGAATTAAATTAATATAATCAAAATTAAGCACGAGATATGTGGAAAAATATGTTTTGGATTCGGAATTGGGCGGCGGTTCTGGGCGACCCGCTGGGCACGCAGCCCAGCAAGCGCTGGATCCAGGCCAGGTGCGCTTGCTGCACGCAGCGGATGGCGCGCGAGCACCGGTCCGCATAAATGCCACATGCGGGTCTTTTTATCCGTTAGCTACGTGGTTTGGGGGCAGAATGCAAGGAAAGAGAGAGAGAGAGGGCGCGGAGAAGAGAATGAGTAAATGGAGACTCTCGGGTTTAATTCCGGCTTGGAGCTAGTTGGAGAAATCGTAGATCGGGTCGAGGCAAGTGCACCTATACCCTTTTATTCCATTCTTTTTTATTGTCGTTCAATCTCTTTCGGATATTATTATCCCGATACCCAACCCATACACAAAATTGTGATACCCATGACTCTAGCATGCATATACATGAATTTCATGCTCAATTTCGTAGATTTTGACCGATTTTCGCACCAAAACACTACCCCGCTCCCGGATGACTTCATGCTCCAATTTTTTAGGCTTTTTGCAATAATTTACTCTAGAATATCATTGCCCATATCCTATATATGTTAATTTACCGATTAAATATCCAATTTGATGGTTTTATATGAAAATTCGTTCGCCAGAACCCTAAGATGCGCCCGGACTTCGTTTGAGCTTTTATTTTGAATTTTATACATAAATTGGCTTGAGATTATGAATACCCATGTCTTGAATATGGTAATTTACCGATTGAATGCCCGATTTTTCAAGATTCATCCGATTATGCACAAACGGGCATTGTTCACACACGAGTACTGTTCACCCGAGCCTCTTTGGTAAATTTTGCATAATTTTCACGTTATTTAATTGTTAATTAGGTTGCATATATATTTGCATGTGTTTAATTGTATATTCCGAAAAATATGCTCGTTAACCAATTGTGAAATGTTATTCGTTCGGAAGCCTTAAAGTCATGTTTGGCTTATAGTGGTAAGAGTTTCAACCGTTTCCATATTTACGATGTTCATGTATATGAATTAAGCCATGAGAAGACTTAAATCTAAAAGAAAGATAATAATTATGCAAGTTTACGGAGGGAATACCACTATTTGTTAAATGATTGATTTGTTCTCTCGGATGGAGAAATTTATGAAAGAAGTTTAGTGGACCTTTCCTCAAAAGAATAAGAAATCATGAAACTAAGACCACGAATTCATGATTTGGAGGATAATATCCCTTGGCATGCCATTGGTATGACAGTGGAGACTCAAAGATTGTCCTGGCCGCGTATTATAGCAGGTAATACTCGTAGCAATCTTTAAGATATTACTGTAGAAGGACGAGGACTGCCTCTTGGCCCCGGGGGATACGGGGGCATATGTGATTTGTTTGGCCCACCTCCGGGTAGATAATAGGAGCGTATGACCTTAGATCATGAGGTTATTATGATCCTTTCCTCTTACTTCCGCATCTTTAGTTAGTAAGGCTTATTGGCCCTGATCCGTAAAGATAAGTAATTATGCATAATTTACATCCCCAAAAGAAGAATGACAAAACATGAGAAGTCTATTGTATTCCGAAAGCACATTCAATCATGTTTTATCTTTATACATCCTCATTATACTCTTCTATCTCTCTTTTGCTTTATTTTGCATATATTGTTGTCATATTTGATTACATTGCACTTGTTGAGCATTTGGCTCACCCTTGTTGCCTTCTCTTGCCTTCAAATTAGCACAAGCTTATCCCGATGAGGCGGAATAGAGACTAGAAGTGGACTAGACTCTGGACTTGGAAGATTATACTAAAGACCTTTATTTTGTAGTTTGTATATATGGTGGAGAACTGTATATATTTGTATTTCAATTGAACTTATAAATGTATATTATACATAAGACTGATGATCAAATAATTTAGCTCTGCTATGTTTGGATTTATTTATACTTCCGCAGGTTCTTGTGATTTGTAACAGGTACCTAGTAGCATCTCTCTTTGGCCGACATCGTATTTAGATACACAACGTTAGAGCCACGAATATTCTATGGCAATTGGATCCTGTGTGGCTTTGTGTACTGTTGTTGTATGTTGTTGGATGTTTGAGTTATTTGGATGTATTTTGTGTATTGTACATGTTTTGTATCAACTTGACGGCCATATTACAGATGAAACTCTACCGGATTTTCAATGGAAAATACGGTCCGTCATAATTGGTATCAGAGAAAAGAAATGCCTTAAGTTTAATTTGAATTGTATGCGGAAGTTTAGGTTAGGTTAAGATTGATCGAATAAGTAGATGTAGACGTATGACAATTAAGTTAAATTTGATAGTTCTAGTTATCCTGGTTGGCTAGCTTAGACTTGAACTAAGTTAGAGTTAGAGAATGAGTTTGGCTGTCTAGTGTATGCATCCCAGTTAGTGTCCTAAGAGAAACCTAACCTGCATTATTTCTATTTCAGAAAGGGTATTAACATAGCTCCTAGACGAAGGTCTACTCGTGGTGGTGGTCGAGAGAAAGATGTTATATGGAGGCACCTTAAGGTTGGAATTTGATTGACACCGATTTAGTGATTGCATTGATCGATAGTGATTTGAAGCCTAGGTTAATCGATTTTGGTTCAAAGTTTAGGTTTGAACGGCTCTAGGTTGAGGTCCTCATGTTAGTAATCTGCTAAGAAGGAATGCTTGATTGATGTATCAAGTATGATCGATAATGTGGGATTGATAGCTCGAGGTCAGTATAATTTAGAGTCAATTCAAGTATAACAAATCCAATGAGTTGATTTATAATCGATTTAATAATGCTTAAGTGCTTAAACTTTTGGGTGGCTCGGATCCTATAGGAGTTGAGATATGGATCCTAAGAATAAAGATGGTTTTGCGGTCATGTAATGTTCAGAGGGAGATAAGGTTCCCGGATCTTGATGTTCGGTATATGTGTGTTATTTTGGGAATTCCGAGCCTACACTTCTATTTGTATTTTCTAAGCTTATTCGTTTATTTGAAAATCAGAAACTTGTGCTAGTTGCATCAAGGTCCACAACATTTTCTTGGGTCTTTAAATATGATTGGTTGGGCTGATTTAATTACCTTGTGGCGCTAAGGTTTGATATGATGTTAAGGATGATTTGGTTAGTAATGTGCCATGCTAGTGTGAGCTATGATGGTAAGGATATGACATCTTGTAATCGGGTGAAAATGTGTGAGTATTAGGCATCATTGTTTGAGTGGCGATGAAATTAGTATTGTTTCGCTTGCAAATCGTTTGATAAGGATTTGTGCCAAGATTAGTTAACATATAAGGCCACACTTAGGATTCATTTTGTGATCACCAAGGTGTATGAGCTCTATTGAGGACTACATCATGGGTTGTAAACGG
>JAOVVI020003925.1:0-18343 GCA_028571085.2 Nepenthes alata | reverse complement strand
ACATTTATCTATCTTTCTGGGAATCGATTAGTGTGTTTATGTACATATATGCGCTGATTTTCAACAATCAAGATTCAGCAGCCAAGACTAACGAACAAGGGTAGCAATAGCAGTTTTCTTGCTGATATGCTTAGATTTCATCAAACTTCGGGCCAAGGCAAAAGAATCTGTTTAATGGAGGTTTTGAAATAAGTTTAAGCAGTCCCGACAAATCGATGCTAACGATTTGGTATAACTCAATCCAAATCAATTACCGTATATTCATGAATGATTGTTTATGTAGTTTCTGAACTGACTTTGCTTCAACTTCAGGCCATTTTAGTCTTGTGATTCTCTTAGGGGGAATCTGATCTATGACCACCATTTCTTCTTCACTTCATGTATGTGGGGCTGTGTGCCCAACCTCGCGAAGTAGTGACTAAATGACCCAATGAATGCCATGATGCAGTGGCTAGACGTTGGGTGAAGTTACGTTCATGATGTTCAACAGTCAGTCTAGGTCTAGAAGAAAGAGATTTTCTTAAGATTCTAGTTCTAGAAAGAAAAGTGTTATAAGATACACACTTCTCCATTATCGTATGAGTGTTGATTGAGTTTAACTTGAATCAGATCATATCATACTGTACATGAATATGCATGAACTAGGGACTAAATTTCACGGGAGGATTCCCAATCGGTAAAAATTGGCTAAACTAATAAAAAATAGCTTCAATTAAAGAAAAAAATTAGATTTCCCGATAACCTTTGGAAGAAATTTGTATTTTTGCTTAATATCTGTCAAATGACCTTGTTCTGATGCCCTTTCAAAATTTGGAAGCCTTGTAAGAGTATTAGCTTGCAAATCTACACTTATCTAACATAAACGTACCATCACACTGTACCTTATATTTCAAGTTTTGATTGGGACGATTACCTTTTAAGTTGATTTCCAAAGTGAGCCTTTGAATTTGCTACCCTCAAAAAATGAGTTTACCAAAAGATTAATCTGCATGGGAAGAGTTACAATGTTATTCTTTCTTAGTTATTTTGCCTCTAATTGTTTATTCTTGACCTGTTGCACTGATGCTTACTGATTTATGAAGCGTTGGGAGATTCTCAGACCTAACTACTCAAAACCGTGTAACTGCAGCTTGCACATAGTAGAGTGTGATAATACTTCAATCCACAAAATCTCAATTCTCGGGGACTTCAATACACCGAACAACGACGGGATTGATATTCAGGACTCGAACAATACAATCATCACAAGATGCAACATCAACACTGGAGACGATGCTATCTGTCCAAAGACATATAACGGTCCTCTTTATAACTTAACTGCGACGGACTGTTGGATCAGAACCAAATCATCGGCCATCAAACTGGGAAGTGCTAGCTCGTTTGATTTTAAAGGCCTCGTATTTGATAATATATCTATTTTTGAATCTCACAGAGGGCTTGCACTTCAGATTCGCGATGGAGGTAATGTACACACAAATTTTTCACAAGATCAACCATCTTTATTCTAGGATCTTAATTTTCACCTTCCTTTAAAAAATGTTACGTGAAATTTTAAATGACGTATGTGGATCCGTGAATATGAATCTTCCAACACCGATGAACGAAATGCATAAATCAAAGATAACATCTCGTAAATTTTAACCAACAATCTTAATTGTATTTATTTTCTACATTTCATGCCTTGTATAAGACAAGGAGGGGACTAGTTCCTTAACTATCAAAACACCCCCTATTTTTATCAAATAGTATGTTGTGAAAAGGTATGTTTATTAAGATAATCGCTTCTCATTTGACTACAATGTGTATAACTATTATAAGTAAACTATAAATAAGATAGTAATCTTTGCAGTTTTAACTAAAATTCACGTCAAGTAGGAAATTTCTGAGAATGTAACCATCCTTCATATGCACTTGACTCTGAAGCCCTTCTCCCAGTTTTAATGAAGAGTAAATTAGACTCTTATTCATCATGCAGGAAAGGCAAGTGACATAACTTTCTCTAACATAAACATCAGCACAAGGTACTATGATCCGTCATGGTGGGGCAGAGCAGAGCCCATCTACGTGACAACCTGCCCACGCGAATCGGGTTCAAAGGCCGGATTGATCTCTAACGTACGCTTCATCAATGTCACAGCAGTTTCCGAAAATGGCGTCTTCTTGTCAGGCACAGAAGGCGGATTTGTAAGAGATTTGAAATTCAGCAACATAGATCTCACTTACAGAAGATGGACAAATTATAGTGGTAGTTTAGTGGATTACAGGCCGGGTTGCTGGGGGCTTGTTAGTCACAGGATGGCCGGGATCATCATGGAAAATGTCGATGGTTTCGAGGTTGAAAATGTGCGGATAAGATGGTCTGCAGTTGGATCGTGTGATTGGGATAATCCCTTGGATTTCAGGCCTTCAACTGTGAATAACATTTCCTTTGTCAACTTTTATTCTGGTTTGTATGATATGCAGTAGGTTTCTGGAGTTTGTAATATGCGTGGTGAAGTACGAATCTGACTGATTGCTTTTCACATACTCAATTCTGTATATTGCCTTTGTTGGGAACGCGGAACCCTCCTCAAAGAGGGAGGTTTCACCGTATTGTCTGTGTACACATGAAGATAGCCGGTATATGTTGGGGTTCATATGTACATTGGACACTATTTAAATCTAAAAATTTAGGGTTTTTGGTCAAAAGTTAATGCATATTTATTAGTCATTATAATTTTTTTTTCAGATCTTTATGTGGGATGTTTTTCTAACACAGCTCATTTTTTCAATTTTTGCTAAAATTTCATTAAAAATTTGGCCTAAAAATCATCTCATTGTTTGCAGAAATGCATGTTTGATAGCATTAGAAATGAAAGGTTTTAGATATGAAAGGCTTTACCCAAGTTTGGAGTTGGTAGTGTCCAAATCTGCCAAATATCATTTCGTCTGTAATTACAGGTTTCTATTTAAATGTAAAGATCTAATAATTTTAGCATGTTAATTATAAGAAGCGAAATTTTATATGCTTAACTAAAGTGGGTTGCCTTATGTTGATAAATAATTGGCTACCTCAAGAAAATCTAGGTTTTAACACGATTTTTCTGAGTATTAGCTTATGTTATGCTCGTAGATAAAAATTGAGAAAATAATTTGACATTGTTACAATTCTAGCCATATGTGAATTTAACTATTAAAAATATGAGAGGTGATAATGTTTAGATAATCATAATAAAATTTGAGAAATTATGGAAAGTAGCCAAGGCTTTTACCACTTCTTAAGTGTCAGTTGATCGTATAGGCATTCCAAGCATGGTATAATTTCACAGTGCAGTATGGCAGAAATCATCCATGTAAGTTGCTACTTATACAACAAGGGATTTCATGATTTTGACAGCAAATGAAAAACATAATTGTTTGCCAAACCAGCCGAATAGAGAACTTCACACCGGTGAAGAGATCCGCTCCTTAGCCAATGAATAAGACAAGCAAAATTCTTCAAACGGCCCAGCGCCCTGAGACCCTGTATAAATATAGAACGACCAGGCATTGAACCAGATCAGCAGCTATATCCAAAGGAGATGCATTGGTAGCAAAGAAGCTGGCATGATAAGGTTCTAGATTTTGTCAAGCTTCTCAGCCTTAACAACCGGGTTCGCTCTAGCTAAAGCATCCTGGGCAGCAGCACGGTAATCAAACGGGCAATTATGCTTGTCAGAGTAGCGATGAGCGGCACAGAACAGGTTTCCACACTTACAGCTGAAGCCCATCAAACAAACACGCTTCCGACAAGTGCTGCATCTACTAGGGCCTTCTTGCTTGATCTCGAAACTCTGTGAGGCTGTGGAATGGCTGTATACTTGAGAAGGCAAGGCCTTGGTCTCTACTGATCTGGCATCCATGGAAACTGCACCAGCAACAATGAGCTCTTTGTTACTGCAGCTTCCGTTGACAATGCTGTCAATGGATGCTGCTGCTAATTCAGCCTGTTGTTGTCGAAGGACCATTTCCTTGTGGCACTTTGAACACATGTTCAACGTCGCTGCACTCCCGAAGAATCCACAGTTGTTAGCGCAGAGGATTGGACCTTCTGTAGCCTGGCATCCTGTCTCTTTGTGCTCCATTTCTTCCAAGCTCCCTGCAACAAAGCCAAATAGAATAAAATAAACTAAAATTGGAGTGTGCATTGAACAGAGAAATTTTAGAAGGATTGGTTCCTCCACCACTCGGAGGTAATTAGACATTTTACAATTGCTCTCATCCTTATCACTCATTTGATATTTGAATGGTTGGGGTAATGCTACATGAGCAGATTATGGTGGTTTGGCTAAGTGGTTTCAATCATTGTGGTTGTAGGTATAAACAATGAGGTGTCATTATCTTAAACATTGATAGTTGTGATGAATTCCATCGAATTGGAAAGGATCTAGATCCTAATCACAATAAACCCTACATTGCTTATAGGGTGGTTAAAATAGAATAAGATGCGAATAGAATAAATATTAACTAGGAATATTAAGAATAAAGTAAAAAATAATTATTACATTATTTGCCTGGCAAACATCTATTCTAGATGTTTCACATGATTGTCAACGATGGTGACAAGCTTGGGGGTGATTAATGCCAACGGGATATGATCGCCAGTGGGAGGGGCTGGCAACAATTGGGTCATGACAGGCTGAAATGAGTAATGGAAAATAAAGACACAGGAGACTGACGAAGTTGTTATTGGCATTGGTTGATGCAATTTGGTCACTAAGGACATCATATTGATCCATCCAGCTGATGCAATTCGGTTTAATTACAGTCCGTGGAAAATTGCGTAGCAATGATTGCTCCATCAAAATGTGAAACACTCATGATGACTTGATGACAAGAGGAAGTACATTGAATCAAAAACTAATGTATTTTAATACAATTTATGTTATCTTAAAATTTCACATTTGGAATTAACTAAATAGTTCAATCCATATATCTACTTAGAGACATCAATGCGGTTGATTAAAGGCATTCACACTAGTAAGCACACAAGTTGGGTGTTATGCAATCATAGCTGGCTGAGTGGTAGCTCAATGTAGAAGAGTTTAACCGAGTTCCTTTTGTCTCTTTTTAACTTAGATTAGAGTGATTCCATTGCTCATACTCTCTGACAAATAGTGAAAACCATTATCGTCTGATTGCCCGTGGATGAACTTTCATTTCAAGATTGAACCATGTAAATTTGATATATTGTGTAATTAAATCATTGTCATAATTCTACAACTATCCATAATAGAAGTGGGCTTCAAAATTTCCGGAGTATGGGCAATATTATTGCCTGAGTAATATATTTTAGTAAAAAAAGTCAACCAAATAGAGAAAATTAGGTTGGAAGTGATTTTATATTCTTAAAACATAAAATCAAATAGAGGATAACAAAATCACATAAATCCTCATCTCTAGTACTCCTCCCACTCGAGGAAATTTTCGGCCCAATCATCACAAATTTGATCCTTGAACACATTTAGAAGCTAAAATCTTCGTATGCCAAACATTGTTAAGGATGTCAACCAAATGTCCATCACTGACCGTACAATACATGCCAATGGCAACTTTAAATTCCTCTTCCGGCATGGCCTTTTTCAGCCTGCCTGAGCTTTGTGTTTAATTAAAATTCCCTAGCAACCAAATTCTTCTCACTCTTCAATCTTCCTTATGTTGGCACTACACCAGTAAAAAGTAGCAAAATACCTTGACAAAAAGGAAATCCATGATTTCAGTTGAAGGACTATAGTTAAAAGGAAACTTCTGTATGTCATAAAAAAATAAAACTGCACATCAGAAGTATGAAAACACAACTGAGACCAGATGGTGACCTAGTGGGTTCTAAAACAATGCAGGATTGGATAGTTTATCGAAGAGAAAGGTGACTACACCTTAGAGAGTTCATGGAGACTCCTAAAGACTTATTTCAAAAACTCACAAGTTATTGTGAATTGATTTGCATGTCTTTGCTACGATCAGATACTTATCTCTTAATAATCAGCACTCCAAATCCAAAGCATGCATCTGTGCCACCCAAAAAGACATGCATAGAGCTTCACAAGCACAAGGTTACAAGTACATACACCTTTCTTCTACATGCACAATCATCTCACTTCCGTATATAATTCATCGCAAAAGACATGCGCAATCAACTTTGTGATTAGTTGATGCAAGCAGCTAGATACCGACAGGCATTTGTGGAACCATAGCATCAGCATAGAGAAACGTACATACAAGCTTATATCAAAACAAATTCTTCCTAAGTTCAGGCAGCGGGGCCATTCAATTTAGGTAGGCCGGACTTGAGGCATCACCAAGGTTAGGCCACATAATTTGAAATCAAGAGGTTAAATTCCAACCCTCGATGAAAGTAAAAAACAACAACGTCGAATCCAGAATTCCAGTTCACTTGAATTCCTCGGCAACCAAGCGGTGCAGAAACGATCTTACCCTAAGGATGCAAACGCGGCGCGGGAAAACAATTCATGAAGGAGAGTAAATTTTAAACAATCATAGAGAGAAAACCCAGCAATCGACCAAGGAAAAGCATATGGCTGCCATTACTTTAAAAACTAACCAATTGAAGGAGGCTCAAAAACCGCATCACATAACAAAGAAACCAACAAAATACGCCAAAATTAAACCGAGAGAGTAAGAGTAGTACACAATAATTGAGAAAGCGAGGAACCCTAGTTTGAAGAAACAAATAATAGGAGCTACTCACCTGTTCAGATATCAATTTTTAAGTTGATTGAACAGCCGATTGACTCTGAAAATCGAACCAAGCGCTTCAAAATTCCAAGTCTGAATCGATGATTTAGAGGGGATATTCGTTAATTGTGTTGATAAAAACGGGGTTTTCGAGTGAAAAGGAGTCTAAAATCTTTTACCTCAATGAAGTCGATGATCGGGTTTTACAAAATAGGCACGCCGACTGAAGATTTATTGCAGATGAGAGAGGGAGAGAGAGAGAACGCGTTGACGAAGTAAAATTTGGTAGGCTTTCCTCGCAAGGCGACGATGGATCGGGTCGTCGTCGAGTATGTTCTTCGGAATTTCTTTAATTACTCATTCAATAAATTCAATATACAATTAAGACACCGACTTAGAAACTACTTTGAAAAAAAAAAAACAATTACCAAAAAAAAAAAAAAAACCTTACAATTTACTATGTCCCGGTGATTAGATAATTGCAATCTCAAACGATTTATTTATAATTATTAAAAGACATTATCATAAATTTAAAAATTACATAAACCCACCTCCTCTTATTAAAAAAACCTTATCATAAATTTAAATATGCCATTTATGATTATTTTTGCTTTATTAATTATAAAATAATAGGTTACTTTTATTGATTAAAAACATGTAACGTACACATTATTTTAAACTATAGTTATAGGGATGAAAAAACATTTATATATATTTTTTATATTTTTTGTTACAGTGATAATAAATTTTAGAGCTTTTGAAAATATTTGATAATTTAACTTATATTAGACTTTAAAATTAATAAGATTATATAAAATTGTAAACTTTATTTTTAGGATATAATTTTTAAAAAAGAAAAAAAATTTATGCCTTTTTAAAATCTTGTCTATCTTATTATCTAATTTACTTTGGCCTAATTTTTTGTTATATCAAAAATAAATTTAATTTTATTAATTAAGATTTTTTATCAAATTAGAAATATTCAACAGCATATTAATTTCAGTGTAAAATTTTATATTAAAAACTTTACTTAATTTTAGTTTTGAAAATAAAATCTGGTTAGTTAATGATAAAAACAAGATTGGTCAATAATTTTGACAATTAAATGAGTTTGGCGGGAAGACGTCTTTGTAGGATAACGTCAATGCACGCACACTCCACAACTCTCTCTCTCTCTCTCTCTCTCTCTCTCTCTGTGTGTGCGCGCGCGCGAAGAGAACTTCAGCTTCCGAAGGCGGATCGGCAGACGACGAAGTTGACGATGTTTCGATTAACGATAAGAGCCAGCGTGAGGTATCATTGTGATCGATTTCCGATTTTGGTGTAATAAAATAATCCTTGTTTTATATAATTTACAATTGCTTGCCGTAGATTTGGATTTAGTGATTGATTTCAATATTGGCGTAATAAAAAAAATCCGAGTTTTCTGTTGTTGTTCATTGTTTGCCCTAGATTTGGGATTGAGGTTTAGCGCAGAGGAATATTAATTAGTCTGTTTACCAGATCATGTGCTCTTTGTCTGATTGACAGATTTCACGGTTAAGATAACTCGTGTTCGTATTCCAGTTATCATGTTTTTATTTGAAACCCTAAGTTCAGTTCTCCGCGTCCTGCCCGAGTATGCAGTAATATTGGTGATCTAGTTTGGCCACTTCTTCATAACTGTTTATAGCGGTTAAATAAGCAACAATTATGTGGATTTTGAGTGTAAACTGATGGTCCGGTCGAAGAGGTTTTAGTTGATTTGGTTATGGTTGATCTCTTAAATCAAAAGATAACATTCGATTCTCTCCTTATTTTACATAGCTGAAAAAAAAAGAAAAAAATATTTGAAATCATGGACAATGATTAGAGGTTTCAGAGAAGAATGAAGTGGGATTTTGTGTCACTGTAGCATGTTAATGACAATGGGTTGAGGAAAAGCGCAAATGTATTAAAGAAGATTCTTGCTTGGTAGCATGGAGTTGTGGTCAGAGTATGAGAAAGTATTTGAATTATTAGATTTTAATGATAATGATATCCTGAATCGTCATAGATTGCTATATCAGACTACAATAGCAGATTACAAATCCTCCATATTCCACCCCAAAGCCTTGAAGGTGGAGTACTTTTTCTTGGGGGGGGGATAAGGAATGATTAGTTATAAAAAGTATCTAATGAATTATGAGTTCAATACATTCTATTTTTCAAAAAAACAGGTGCTACTGTGATTATATTGCTTGATTGTATTCTAATTCACCCTCAGCAACAGCTACGTAAAAGTACTACAAGAGCGGGAAGATGAAAGGGCCAGTTGTGAGTTTTTGATTCTGAACTAGCATTGTGAACTATGCATTACAATATTATTCTACAAAGATTTGTTCTGCAGAAATCCGGCAAAGTTTTCTAATTGTTCTTTCACTTCACCAGTAAGCATCATACCTTCTTGATTTCCTTCCCTTTGATTTCCTTCCCTGATCCACTAAATCTATTGTTACAAAATTTCAAGTAAACTCATTTCAAAAATGGTCATTGATCACCTGCCCGCGCATTGAACTGGAGCTGCCATTTTCAGCCTAACCAACAGGTGCTGAAAATCATCATAAATAGTGTTTTAGTCTGAAATAGGAACCAAGCAGTAGCTCTAATAATCACCACCTCATAACATGAAAAAAAGAAGAGAAAACTACCCCCTTTTAGCAGCCAAAGCAAGACACTGAATAAGCATCTCCAACCCAAAAATCATGCCAAAGTTTTAGACTTCATCTAGAAATGGAGGTATGAGTAGTGAAACAATGATTAAGTGAAGTTGGATGCAAATGAGTGAACACACTACATGATGTTCGTCGGGATAATTAAGTAAACCTAAAATTGCGTAACTCCATTTGAAGACGTATTTGCATACCATATAAATGGATAAATCCTAATTGACAAAGAAATTATAATTTGTATCGAGAATTTAGACCTTATAAAAGCAAGTCCAATGTAGGCACCCTTCTCGCTCCTAAACTACTATTAATATAACCTTAATACTTCCACATCAACAAAAAGAAGCTATTGTTATACCAGTCAACACCACCAACTCAACCACAATTGAAACAAGGCTATCATGCAGCAATTTTATTCATTCTCAACTTTTCCGTAATCAAATCATAATTTATTTATCTCAACTTCAATAGTTTATTCTCACTTACACATAGATTTTTTAGAAAGGGATAGCTTCTGAATTATATAAAATCCTTTGGGGGAGCTGAACAAGAAGTAACACAAATTCTTGCTGCAATGAAACCTCGTATTCACCTATCTGCAACTGAACACTTAATTAACACAGCTGGCAAGCCTTATTGGTATTCTTATAAATGTAGGGACTAGAAGGAGCCTTATGGATGTAGATTACTTGGGAAGTAATCTTCCCAAGAAGCTTGTAATTGAGGGATATTTTCACCTCATTAAATTCTTAAGTTTAAAGTATGATTCCTTTCCTGAGTAGATTTTGGTTTTGGTGTGTAAAATAATGGGTATGAAATGAGCAATTCAGACCATTTTATTTCTTATGATAAATGAAAGGCTAATAGGATGAGGATTCAGTTTTTGATTTAGAGATTTATTGGCCTAAACAATTAGTCTTCCATTAAATTTTTTACATTTGATTTTCCTTTTGTCTATTTTGACTTGCGTTTAGCTATGTGCTGGAGCTTGGCTTAGCGAACGAAGAAGTTCAAGTGTACAGCACATCAAGAGGTCAGCTATAATACTGCAATTTGATTTTTCAAGCACTAAACAATTTCATTTCATAAAAAAACTGTCTATTCCTAGAAAACAGTCTTTAAACCACCCAAGTTTTTTTTTCCTGTTATCGATAGTACACTATGTCTACCCTTAAGATAACCTTAAAGTCTCTTGGAGAGTAGATTGTTGGTGGAGTATTGGCCCAAAAAAAAACTTAGCATGCCAATAAAAGATAAGATGACAGAAAGGTATTTCCGATGATTCAAGCAAAAGCAAGGAGAGGGGGAAAGCAAAAAACCTAGAGCGGATTCTTATAAGAAATAATCCACTTGACATAGCCTATAGAACGTAAGGTTCAACTTGGGAAAGGGCCTATTAGCATAATAAATATGTTGGAAAGTCTCAATTAATTTTCCCCGCCCTCGGCAACTTACTTCAAAAGCTAACTGCTAAGAAGTAATAACTACTTTTTTTCTTATTTGATGCCAACTATTCCTTTAGAGTCGGCAAGAGCTTCAGAGTTTATGAAAAACATTCCTATAGGATAGGAGCACTCGTTAGCTAATTCATCTTACCCTCTTAGTTCTGTAAATATATTTCTCTAGCTTAAAGTAAGTTGGGAATAAAAAAATGGGTACATGAAAGTTCCTTTATAACCTGATCAAGATCTTTCATTGCTACATGAATTATTACTACTTTCCCATGGTTCCTAGCTCAAGGCTTCTTCTGGGGATTCTAGAGAGAACTTTTATTGATATAGTAAGTTGCCCACCAACTAAACTACCTTTCGAGAAGACCAATACAATAATCACAAGCCATCTTCTCTTTGGTCCTTTGTCCCAAGATTGAATGATTGTTCCTATTGGTCACCAAACCACGTTTTGTCACTTCATTACATTGCTCATCCTCTGTTGATGAACTCTTGGTTAAATCAACTCAAACAAGAGCAGTTTTTTTGGGAATATTTTATTCAATGATTGTGCCTTCAGACTATTCTTGTTGTCAAGCTGTCACAGGCTAAGATCCTCTCATAGCCATTCTTTAGATCATAGCTCAAAGAATCTCATCTGTCATGGAGTCCTTAAAAAGAGAGGTAGGTGATTGCTAACAGTTTATGGTGATGTTACTGAGGTGGAAGGTGCTGGTGGCAGTGGTCATCCTAGTTCTTGCCTACAACCTTCTTACATTTTTTTGTTTTTTTAATTTTCATGTCTTCAGGGCAATGTGAACCATTCTCATGAAACTGAGGTATGGTTTACCCTTAATATTTAACCTCTGTGTCACCTGTTTAGATTTGTGGTCTCTTATGTTAGAAGACAAATGTTAACAAAGGTATTAAGCATTTAAAGACCACCAAAAATTGTGAATGAACACAAGCTAGAGGTTTAGGAGATATAGCAGACCCAACCACCAAACGTAGCACTCTTTAATGCAATAATTTGATAAGTACAAAGGGCTACGGTCCAGTTGTCCCTTGTTATCAAAAAATCCATACTACACAGAATATCTCATAGTCGCATTGATTCGAGTTTTGTAAAGCATAGTGGTATTTTTTTTATTATATAAAGCGTTTTTTTATTTTTTTTATTGTTGTGTAGCAAAAAGTCCATATTTATTTTTCTTAGCTCGCAATATTGACAGCATGTTTATTTCTTACAAGAGGAAAGGCTTCCCACCCCCAGCCCCAACCAACAGCCTCCCTGAAAGGGGAAAAACGAGGCAAAGGGCTTTGCATAGATAATTGCATAGGCTTTGCATAAAAGGTGCAGAGGAAAATTCTTGCGGTATGATGTAAATATGTTACTTCATATTTAGGGACATAAATTGTTGTAGCATTCTCTTTTCTCTTCCCAATTTATACAATTGCTACTATATGTTTGTTTGAGACACTGTCTACATGTGAATATATTATCATAACCAGAATCCTGCAAGGTAAACTCGCTCATAATCTTCTTCAATTGCTCAATCGTGAGTCTATTAATTATTTTTTTTTATCTTTTCTATCCTATTATTTTCTTCATTGGTTCACTTCCGATAGGATGAAACAATTTCCTTTGTGTATGGCCAGAAAAAAAGGTGGTTTGAGAATAACCAGGAAAGGAAATTATTTTTCTCATTTTAATTATCTCTTATTTTTGTAAGTATAAGATTATTCTTGCACAGAAACGAACTCCCTATGTTTAAAGAGGTGGAATCTTCCACCAACTTTTCCGTAAGTTTTAACAGGTGAGATTTCTCACTTAAGATAATTGAAAGAGTGAATCCAATTCAACTGTTGACCCTAGACCTATTTCCCAGTCCCTCACGGTCAAATTAACAGACTAGATTCTAAACAACTCAAATCCCTTTACCTTTTAGCAGTTTCTGTGCAGCCGTGAGATTTTTTGTAAGCCATATGCCCGTTTCTTCCCGAACGGTCTCAGCAGTTCAGCGAGCTCATCAAATTTATCCTCTTTAAGTTGCTGGTTGCATAGCTAAAGGGGAGACTTCAAAATATCAGCTCTCCACTGGCCTGGAATGACAAAACGCCTTCTCTATTTCATCACAAACTGTTGCATTAAGATTTCTCATCCGCCATGCTATTTAACTTAATGCATCAACCCCCCCCCCCCCAAACTTCATAGACTTGCTAGTGTTCAACATTTCTGCACCCATTTCAAGTTTGGAACTTGATCAACCATGTTCAATTGCTCATATTTAGGAGCTTGTTCTGATTGTATTGAACGTCTATTACGTGTGTTTTATTCGTTGGTTATAGCCATATTCTCCTTGTTCCCAGGTTGAACCTCTTGGCTTTCAGCTTTAACCACCTTCCCATGGTCTAGTTCAATTGCAAAGTTTCGGAGTAGATTCATTTCAGCCATGCTCTCGATGTTAACCTTTAGCCATTGCTCAAACTGATGATTTCACAGCTGGAAGATCTCACATTTTGAACTCTCGGTAGAATCACTCGCTTTTTGACTCTTCTAATTTCAAGGTTTTCCTCTGTGGTGGATGATTTGGTCACAGCTCTGCCGATTACCGGACATCAAATTGCTGCTGTCCTTCTCACGTGGGTCCAAGTTTATGCTGAATTTTAGTGCTCTCGCCTATTTTCCGTTGCTGTCTTTTCCCTAGTAATCTTGATTGGCGATGGTTTACTTGTCTTATGCTTTGAGATCCTGGAGTTCACAGTTGGCCTGCGCTCTGGGTTTTTCCTTAGAATGCTTTCCATTCATTGTCTTCCGGAGAGAAGAGGATATAAAATGTACACAGATATACACACTGCAGCTATATCAATCAACAAGCATGATGAGGGTAGGAAAACAACATCAACGAGAGGGAAAGAGGGGGTGACAGAGAGGGGGTGAGAGAGAGAGGGTGATCATTAGAGGATGATGAAGCTTAGTCCCAGTAGAGGGATTTTTAAATTTACCCAAGGGTCAAAATTAGAACAGGGCTGAATAAATGGTAGGGATTGAATTAAATAATTTAAGTAAATTATTTAATTATCTATTCTACTTTTAATTTTAGTCATTCGATTAATATATGAGCTCTCGGAAAGTTGGGGTGGTGTTGGGATTGTTGTTGCAGGTTCAGCTCTACCCCTGCCAGGGGAGGGGGCTGGAGTGGTGGTGGTTGGAGTTGGTGTAGGGCGGTGGGTGTGTTAGATATGGTTTGCTTATTTTTTTCTACTTTCTTGAATATGCAGAAAATCAACCGAAATTAGTCCCAGTTGAGTACAAGAATTATGTTCTCTCTCATTCCTTTCACGTTTCCTTCTATAGTTTAACTAATTAATGGGAAGGACCCTTAAATATAGAGTTGTTGAGGTTGTCCCATTAAGAGGAATTCATTCTACTTAACTAGTAGGTTTAAAATTTGGGTGAATAAATAATTTAAATTAACTAGTTTCTTTAATCATTTAATTTAATATTTAATATTTATTATTTATTAATTGAATTTTTAATCCTTTTTCCACCGAGGATTGTGGGGTCTATATATTGGTGAAAGATGAGATTGTCATCCTTTTAACTCGCCCTTTAATGCTTTCATGCTTCGATTTGTTCAGTCTTATTTCATTTGCCATCTAGCAATTTGGCACCGAGCGATCTACCATGCTAGTGTTGTGATCCAGCATAGCTGTTTGAACCATATTACTTGCGCTTGATCTGGTTTGGCATTATATTGAACCCATCAAGGTTCAAAAAATGAGAATTCATATAGAATTGATTTAGATCGGCTAAGTTTGGTAAAATTTTACCCCAACTTGCTACTAAGAGTACAAAAGGAGAGAAAAAATAATATAAATAATATTTATATATTCACTTATAAATTTATTTTTATCATAATTTTTGAATTTGGTGTGGGGAGAGCGATGGAGATAGAAAAATTAAAACAAAGTTAAATTTATATTTTTTTGATAATTTTAATCTAAATAAGTATATAAGTAAACGTGTGAATAATATTACTTAAATATAAATAATCGGCTATATATTTTTTTAATTCTCTTGTCTTTACTCTCTCTCTCTCTCTCTCTCTCTTTAATATACAAATCCCTTTTGGGTTCATTGGAGGGCCTGGAGATTTCGATAAGGACTACGCTAACCTTTCCCAAACCTTCAGTACTGACAAATTCAGTCCCTATTCAGTTGGTTATTTGGGAATATTTTTAGTTGTTAGCCTTTTTAGTCATTTACTTACTTGAAAGAGTATTATTATTTGTTGGAATTATAGCCTTTTCTAACCAGTCATAATACGAGCTTTTTCTCAAATTTTGGTATAATGCCATTATCTGTTTTTTTTAAAAAAAAAAAAAAATTGGAGCTAGTAATAGGTCTAATCACATTTGAATTTTTACTGTGATAATGAATTTTTAACAAGCTAGTTACATATATCTCAATCTTGGTCATGTTGAAACTATATCAAAATATGATATTTATTAAATAGTAACTATAAAATATTAATATATTTTATTTGCCTGTGAGGTAATTTTGTGTACAAAAAAATATTATTTTTTAAATTATGTGAGATTTTTGAATTTACTCATATAACCAAATTCAGATTGAATAATCTTCAATATTGTTATATAATTATATAATATTTCAGTGTAGTTATGTACATATTAATGTAAACCTTTTAGAAATAGAGTTCAATAAGGATAATGTTACGATATGTTTTATTTTATTTTATTTTATTTATTAAAAATTTTTATTGAGTTTTGTATGTAAATCATTATAAATAAATCATAAAATGAGACAGATAATATTTTAAAAAACATATGTTTTTATGGGTTCAATGTCCAGCCAGCCAAACCTGAAAAAAGTGACTTTCACTCTCCATCGTCAACGTGTTTCCCTCTTTCCCCCGAGCCATCTGACACCACATGCACATTACTGTAGTTTGACTGTCACATCTCAAAAATGACTGCCGTTTACCTTTAATATTTTAAATGAAAATATCTCGAATTTACACTGCGTTTGTTTATTGAAAGATAAATTGTTAAAAGTATTTTTATTTGTTGACATTAATATGTAAAAAAATATTTTTTAAAATATTTTTCGTACTTGATATATATACACACACAAGGCAATGAAAATAATTTTATAACCAAAGAAAAACTTTTTTGCTTAAAATTTAAAATTTTGAAAAATAAATAGTTATTTTTCATAATTTATCTACTATTATCAATATTCACCATGCTAAATAATTTTTTTACAAAAAAATAATACTATTATAGTTTATGATATTTTGACCTATCAATCAATAGCTGATGATGTCTTGAAGCATTACAATTAAAATAAAATATTAATATACCAATAACTAATGTTACGTTTTGGGTTCTCGATTATCGTACGGATTAGGGAGCTTTTAGATTTCTAGTCATCTTGAAGCGTGCGCGAAAGAGTCCGGTCTCCGTACCTATTAACCTGAGGCCTACACAATACGATCAACAAACAAGAGGTCAGAGGTCCGGTGGGATTTTTCCCACCAAGACCACTCCGACGCTCAAGTCAGTAAATTTTCGCAATGAACAGAAATTGAACGCACGCTAAGAAGTGCGCAAAAATATGCTAAAAATACGTGGATGGTGTGTGTTTGTTTATGTGCGAGAGAGTAATGAGCGGGTGGTGAGAGGCATGGCTCCCTAGGTGCACCGCAATGGGTGGCTGACTTTCAGTCGCTTGAGTAGGCTCAAAAATTTGGATCCAGAGGCTAGCTGGTAAGCGTAAGGCTTGTGACTCAGAGTCGATTGTCTCGGATCCGATCCCCTCTCTTCGTTGAAGAAGATGGATTTTATAGGCCCCTTGACGAAAAATTTTGGGCGCGAGAACTCCTGCCGCTAGGGTTTGTTGGCCGCTGATCGTTGTTAGAGATTGCCAGCGTGTCAGCCGTCGTTTTGCGGTGGCAGGCAGATTATCGGGCAGTGCCAGCCACGCTTGGTCTCCCCCTTGAGTTGGGATTGGCAGACTACCTGTGGCGGCCGCCTAAATCGTAGCTCGCAACGTTGACCACTTCTCTATTAGCTGGCTTCTCTTGCTCTTTTGTCATTTTCCAACAGCCGCATTAATGAATTGCAGGGGGCGCTCGCAGACTGCTGCTGGTGAGCCGCCACATAGTCACCCCATGTATTTGGGTTGGGCTCCGAATTTTCTTGTGCTTAAGCATTAGACCCAACAACTAATTTTATAATAAATATAAATATTTTTTAATTGTCATAAAAAACATTGACACTACTAATAACCAATGTCATTGATTGATTTTATGTGATAGTTTAAACTTTTTTATATTTGTTTAATTTTTAAAATATATTGAGAAAAAGATAGTTTTAAAATTGTTTTTTATAAAAAATATAAGATATATGTATTCTAAAAATACATTTTAATATCAAAATATTTTATATTTTATAAACATTTTTTTAATAAATAAACGGACCCTTAAAATTCTCTCCCACAAGTTCTTCCGTTAAATGGAAGCGAGCACTAAAACAAGAAGCGCAACACAAAGCCGCCCACAGGATCCCTACCGTTACATGCCTGTCGTCGTCGCATGGCATCAGATCACAGCCGCGACAAATCAGCCGTCCAGTTAATCCAGTGGAGCTTACGTGGCGGCCGTGCCACCGCTCTCTAATTGCCTTCTTCAAGGCCCACGCGTCCACCCGTACTATCACGTGTTGTCAATGTTCGTAAATTAAAATTATTAGAAATTGATATGTATATTATTTCTTATTAATTTTAATATCAACAGATGTATTAAAATATATATATATATATAAGATAATTATTTGGATGGTTCTGAAAATTTTAAGATGATAGAAAATATCATATAGAATGAATAGTAACTATTGACGATGGATAATAAAAAAAATTAAGTAATTAGCTAATGAGATGACATTTCTCTATATATATTTGATTTTCTTTCATTTGAGACAATCTAGTCATGGTGAGATGAAGTCCAAAAATAATATGACCAAGAAAGTGGTTACTAAGAGAGTTTGTAAGTGTATGAATTAATATTATAGAGGTAATTTATACTCTTTTTGTACTCAAAATATATATTTCTAAAAAGCTTATACCTCTACAAACTTGAGAATATGTATCCAAAAAAAGAATAATTTATCTAAAAAATATTATTTATATATTTATTTATATACCTATTTGTATTAATATTATTAAAAATAAATATAAATTTTATATTGTTTAAATTTTACTCATCTCTCTCAACACTAATTTTAGTAATTTCGGTGCTGGTAAATATACACACTTATAATTTATCTACATCACATCAAATGTGCTAGATAGTAACGTGAGAGAAATATCAGGTAACAACAGGCCATTAAATTCTCTTCCTTCATTTTAATTTTTACATTGTGGATATATTTATTTTAATTAGTAATTTATATCAAAAAATATTGAGTCTGGTCACTTCCTTGTGGATA
>JAOVVI020003924.1:0-18344 GCA_028571085.2 Nepenthes alata | reverse complement strand
GATTACTCTAAAAATCTTATCCTTAACACCTGATCCTTCTATCTCAAACTTCAAACTGAAGCTTCAACATAAAGCAACTTCTCGTCGATAAAAAATGACTCTAACCCAAGCACATGTGAACGATTATTCACATAAAACATATCATATTAGTTCATCAAATTCGAAAGTAAGGCCAATCTGTTGGCCGCCTCTTCGATCTGTTAAAAAATTTTGAATGTCTCAATGAACCTCAACTTTAAACTACCTTTCGACTCCAAAACTCAAAATTTTTCTCTTCAAGATGTTTCTAGAAATATCTAACCACTTTTCTTAAACCTCAAATCAGGCTGCAAATCTAATCTCTTATTTCAAACCTCAAATCTAATTTTGTAACCGACAACCACGTGCCCACACTTTTTTGCTGCGCCACCCTCATTAACTATCTACTTTAGATCATCATCAGAAGCCTCAAATCTGGAATACCTTTCCATCTTCTCATCTTGATAATATATTGATAGCCAATCTTGGGAATGACGTCCTAATTGACAAGTAATGAGCCGATTTCATCAGTTTATACATCATCATCCAAATTACCACCAATTTCTTCGTCGTTTGAGGCAGGCTAGAAATAAAATCTCAAAGGCTTCTTGTTTTGATTGACTTTCTCCTTTAGATACGGATACATTTTACCACGTAAGTCATGATCTCACGCTTCAAATTCTACTTGCTTGTCTTAACTCATGATCAAATCTCTATCAAACTCTCTCTCCACTACACTAGGTGGAGAGTCTTCAACATTCTCTCCAAATTTTGACCAATCCAACTCAACTATAGCTACTGATGACCTTACTTACTCTAGAGCATTCATTCAGTCAACTGAGACTCTGATGAGAAAGTCCTTAAAAACCATACCTCCACTTGAACGTGCATTGGCAAAACACTTTATACAGTAAGCTCGAGGTTGCTTATTCGATCGCTTCTAGATTTATGATAGCTCGTCCAAAAGGAGTTTCATTTCTAATCTTCTCAAAACCTTCTCCCACAGATAAAAGTTTTCTTTGGAATTTAATCCTAGTAGCAAAGAGAGGAAATTCCTCTGGCCCAATCTTACCAGAGGCATCCTCGTCGTAGCATCCCCACGCAAAATCCTCTAAACTATGCCACATCCCAAACTTTTCCTTGGATAATACACCCGGCCATGCTGAATCCATACATACCTAGATCTTTCTTAGAAGTATCACTAAACACTGCCAATTTTTCTGATCCATTAGGGATTGACAAAATTAATACTGATGACAATCTATTCTTTAATTACTGAAAACTTTTCTCATAAGGATCACTTTAATTAAATACTGATCGCCTCTATTGAAGGACGCGAATGACACTGCAATCCTTGAGAAATTTTCAACAAATCTCCCATCATAGCCAACTAGATCAAATAAACTCCACACTCTCGTGACCTTAGTTGGTCTTTTCTAATTTGCCACGCTTTCATCTTCGTCGGATTCTCAAATATTATCTTAAGAAACATATGACCCGAAATGACACCTTCCCTAACCATAATTCACACCACTTTTAATTTTGACAAACAACTGTCTTTTTTTCAAAATCTGCAGTAGGCTTCCCAATCGGGTCGCATACTCCTCAAAATTTTTTAAATAAATTTGAACATCATTGACAAAATCACCACAAATAACCCAAATACGATAAAAAATCTAATTGATAATATTTATAAAAGATGCTAAAATATTCGACAACCAAAAAGTAAGATTTCGCAATGGCCACACCTTGACCTGAGAACTGTGTTATACACATTCTCCCACTTAATCCTCAACTAATGATACCTCGAATAGAGCTCGACTTTAGAGAAATCCAAAATTTTTGGAATGGATTAAACAAATCATTGATCTTTGGGAGCTAATACATATTCGATTCTCAGATAATTCAAGTATAAACCCATAGATCCATGTTTCTTCACCATAGAGCATTGAAACATCCCACGTCAAGACACTTGGCCGAACAAAACCTTTTTTGACAGATTCTATAATTACAATTTTAAATTTCTTCAATTCAGATGGGATCACCCTATACAGAGCCTTCAAAGTAGGCATAGATCCAAGCACAATATAGATAACAAATTTGATCTCATGATTTGGAAACAATGCAATCGAATCCTCTGAAAAAATATCTTCAAACTCATGGATGACTAAAATGTCTTTAACGGTCACAGAATGACTTTCGAATGTGACCATATAAACCAAATAGGTTTGGCACCATCTCTCAACAGATGATTAGCGGGCAATGCCAAAATCAACCCTTTAACCTTATTATTAATTCTTCATTAGAGCTCAGAGGACTCATATCCTAGAATACATAATGGAATGGTTTTACCAAAGTAGACTTCCACGATTGAGGAACCAGCTCTAACATCACGAACTGTATCTACAAATGCTATGCTGGAACCGTTTGTCTCCTATTCGAATGTCTAGAATCTGTATGCCTGGAATTTGAATGATCATTTGACAAATAGCCTATCTGTAACATCTCAAATATTTTTATCTGATTTAATTAGATTTATTTACTTATTTTGGATAATTTGGGTGTGAAAAATTAACTAAATGTTATAAAATTCTGGAGGATACATGGATAAATTGGGTCGGCACCCGAAGTGTGCTCGTTCGATTGCCCGAGTATTAATTCGGGTTTTAAAATTTAAAGAAAAATGGATAATAATAATAATAATAATAATAATAATAATAATAATAATAATAAAGCAAATAGAGGTAGAAGGATAGAATGAGGGGGAGGGGCTTTAGAAGTTGAGGGTTTTGGGAAATAAGAGGAGAGAGAGAGGAGGGTCTGCAGGGGGAAGAAGGCGGTGTGTGGTGCTCCGCAGTGGCCAACGACGGCTGACAATGGTGGCAGCACGCGGGCAAGGTGGCGGTGGCCACGGGTGAGGCGGTTCAGCGGCGGTGAACCCACGTAGGAGAGAGAACCACGCAAAGGAGAAGAGGAGGAAATGGAGGCTTTTGGGTTCGATTTCGAGCACGAGTCAGAAAAGTTGTAGATCGGGTTGAGATAAGTGCTCCCATACCCTTTTTATCTCCTCTTTTAATTTTTATTTATTTTTCATCGAGTATTATAATTTCAATACCCACCCAAATTATGAAAAATTTGTAACCCGTGATTAGTACTTAAAGTTTTTATAGTTTAATGTCCTAATCCCCTTCCTGTTGGCTCAATTTGGCTTCGCCAAACCCTAACCCGCACCCAGCTCAGGATTCTCCCCTTTTTCTTCGATTATATGTTTAATTGACCCCAAATTATGAATTATCATATCCTAATTATGCATATGTCTCGGCTGAGCGTCTGATTTCACAAGTATTGACCCGTTTACAATATTCGGACACTCTAAAATGGCCCTATTACTATTTACCCGAGGCCAAATGGGAATTTAACATACGTTCATCATAATTAATTGTTATGTAAGCTATGTCTAATTGTATATGTTCAATTATAAGCCCCGAAAAAATGTGTTTATGTTTCGTTGTGAAGGAAATGTGTTCCGAAGGCCCTTAAAGTGATAATTGACTAATGGTGGTAAGAAATCCTAATCTTTCCTATGAATTATGGTGTCCATGTATCCAATTAATTTGTGAAAAGCTTTAGTCCGAAGGAAAGATAATAATCTTATATACATTCGGAGGGAAGTCTACAATGTGTTATGTGATCGAATTATTCTCCCAAATTGAGATATTGTGAATGAAATTATGGTGGACTTTCCCTCAAATGAATAAGAAAACATAAAACAAGGACCACGAAACTGTGTTACGGAGGTAATACCCCTTGGCCTGCCAGTAGCATTACAGTAGAGACTTAATGATCATCTTGGCCACGTATTTTAGCAGGTAATACTCTTGAGAAGTCTTTGGATATTATTGTGAAAGTATGAGGACTGCCTCTGGACCCCGGGGGAACATGTGGGTGCCGTGTGTGATCGACCCCTCTACAGGCACGATATGTAGATTGCCCGCGTCTGGGTCGATAATAAGAGCTTGTGATCTTAGATCATGTGGGGTATCATGATCCTTTCATCGTCCTTCTGCACCTTTAGTTAGTAAGGTTTACTAATCCTAGTCCGTAAAGATGAATAATTATGTATAAATTATACTTCGAGAAGTAAATTGCATTTCAAAGCACACTTGACCATATTCCGATTTATGCATCTCTCTTATGATTAAATGTCTTTCTTCTGTTTAACTTCGCTTATATTGCATACTGTTTTTTAATATGATACACTTGTTAAGCGGTTAGCTCACCTTTACTTCTCTTTCTTTCCAGATGAGCAAGCTATTATACCCGATGAATCCGAATATGCTGTAAGCGCAGGATAGACAGCAGATACGGATTGGAGAGCTCTTTAGAACTTAGTTTTATTATTTTGTATGAGACATGAATATTGTATTAATTATTTTGATACTTATGGCTATGTATATGTATGCCATGATGATGATGATTGATTGATAGTTTAGTTTTCACTGCATATGATGGATATTATGCTTCCGCAAGTCTCTATTTGTGGTTATGTTGGGCTTTCTAGTTAGCATTCTTTTTGAGCTGGCGTCGTATCGGAGTTACGATATCGGTACCACTTGTGTAATTGTTGTTGCAAATGGGATCCTGTGTATATGTAGCATCTATTTGTGATTTTTGTATAGGTTTGTATTTGGTGTACGTTTGTTTTATAAACAAAATTCTGTCAAATTTTCGATCCGTCACACTATCTTGCCGCAATTGAAGCAGACTCAATTCTGACAAAAGCAAACTTATCCCACATGCTCCTTCTCATAAAATTTACAGACCTCACAAACTAGAACCTCGGGGAGAAAGACTTTACTTTATCTAAATTTCATTTATCTTATCCTTTGGAGGATAAATAAGTCTACCCATTGAGCTCTGTCTCCAATACTTTAATTTCTTTTGAAAAGACTTCTCTCGGAGCTACTCTTTCTTGATTAACAAAGCCTGGTCCAACTCTCGCCATAAGTCTAGATTTGCAATGGCACCAACTACTTCCAAATTGACTCATGAAGTCCTCATCTATCGTCCTACTTTAACAAGTCTTTTATACTCTTTAATCTCTTCCTGAATGTTATCTTAGGAGGTTGACCATGTGATCCAGGGATTCTTCAGTGATGAAAGAATTGCAGACATAATTATCCACCCAATCACGATGATGAGTAAAAATGGACAATCTTTGAGTCTTCCTCTCACTCCAATCGTAGATTAGTATCATTGTTGCTAGCAAAATTAGACCTGCACTCTATTGTAATTTCTTCTGGAAACGATTGTCCACCAAAACTCTACAACTTCTCTTGAGAAGAAAAACAAGTTGACTTCATATAACCTTATTCACCTTTATCTGTGACTTCCAATCTTGATGAATTTTCATTCCCTCACTTGGACACAATGATCACTTCTTGTTATATGAGTGTCATCCTTTCACAGGGGCCATGCTAATCTTCTTTGTATCATTCCAACTTTATTGGATGTCTCCGAAGAGACATTCCAAGTGATCTCCTCATTCTTCTGGCCTAAGGTAAGGCACCGAAAGTCCTACCATTGGCTTGCCTACAATTATCCAGCTATCATTTATCGCATATTGACCGATCCGGGGTCTTGAACTACCACGGTCCCGCACAAATATTCTCATTCTTATCCTCCATCACCTCTGCTTCACCGCCTACCTTTCTACCGGTCAAAAAATGCCTTCTATCCCATGAGATTTCGGACAACCTGCTCTATCACCTACCTCTCTGCCGGTCAAGACTTCCTTCTACACCAAGAAGTTTTAGACCGATCCACTCTATCACTTACCTCTCTACCATCCAAAACCTCCTTCTACTCCGTGAGATTTTGGACCGACACAACCTAAGGTCGTTACTTCTCTTCTAAAATTACAAAATCTCAATAAAATCTCCACATATCTGTAGAAACCAAACAAAATCCTCCTTCAATAGCTATATTAATCCACTCATTATGTCGCTTGCATGAATCATCATGATCAGATGATTATTCGTCCAATCCAAACCCAAACCTCCATATCTCGACTTTCTGATTCAAATCCAAACCTTCACAGCTCAATTTTTTTCTATTATCTACCAAAGGCACTACTTGTTATACCTAAACATTCAATCAATTATTCATCCAAGATGATCCAAGACACCTCTCCTTATAACTTTTCTTTGATACCATTTTTGTTATAAACTTGGACCAAGGAGGTTAATACATATAATTAATTATAATTCCTAAAATTTAAAATCCTAAATAAATTTAATAAATAATACTAAGTTCTAAAATTTGAGTGTGATAAACCAAATATATAAGATCTGATAAATCAAAATTTACAGAAAACCTCATTGGATAATTGTCTGGATAATATAAATATGATCTACTCTATAATTATCGTAAGTGAGGTAACAATTCAACCAAAATTATAATCAGACATAACATAATATTCAAACTATTTTGAAAAATAACCATAGGCATATATCTGGCTAATTCAAAAATTTAATCATATCAAATACCAATTTAAATCATATAAGAGAACTAAAACTCACTAAATTAAGCGAATAGTTGACAGATCACGTCCTTATTCCTATAATACATCCGAACCTTTTACTGTGAAGGGACAAAACATAAAATATAATCTTAAAGCCCAACAAGTATCATATTAAACAAAAAGTATGACGACTCAAACCCAAAATCCATAACTAATATCAAAATCTTGTTACATAGGAAAAATTAAGTCTCAAATCAATATATAGCATATCCACAACTAATAAAACACAACTATAATGATATAAATATCCTCATACCAAAAATAAATTCAGGAAAAGTACATAGTCCCAAAAATTCTAACAAAATGAAGCAATATATCAAAATATATATCTAGAATATAAATTCAATACTATCTCCAGTTGGGCCTTAATCTCTTTCACTACAATTCTTTATCCAACTTTAAAATTATCATTGTCAAAACCTGCTACTCTGGAAGAAAAAAAATAGTAAGAGTGAGCTAAATGCCCAACAAGTGATAACAAATCCAAAACAAACAAGAAAGAATAGTAGCTATACATAATGTATGACAAAAATCATGAATAATCATACAATATCCAATAGATAAATATGTCAACGAAAGTATATTTCATCACATTTATGATATCAATATATAAGCAGATCACTCTAACTCTGATGTGGCAAAGATACTAAGATTTTATCAATAAAAGACTAAGATCCCTCAGAATCCGATCTCACAAGAAATAAAAAGAGATCTTCTAGTCATAATATTAGCGTGAACGACCTGAAAATTGGACAACAATGAACAATATGGATTCCACTGAATCCGAGTACCGTACATGGGAGGTTCCGAGTCTAAAAACATAATTGACATGCGGCAATCAACATAATAATAAATAATACTAGACTTATTGGACGATTAAGTATGCGCATTGGAAGAAAAAATTGGTGAATAATCTTGCGATTTTATTGTTGAAGCGCTGCTAGCAGATTGTGCCTGTTGTGCGCTCGAGCGCAAAATGTAGTGGCACAAGCAGTAGCTCCCCCACCTGCTAAGCACCTATATGCGCTCGAGCGTAGGCTGGCAGCGAGGCAGCGCTCGCCGCTCGCTTGCCAGGCGCTCGAGCACCCCGACGAGTATAAACACGAAACCTACTTCGTGTTTCTTTATTTCCCCTTATTTCCAGAATGCCCTGGAGAGGAAGAGAGAGGGAGAGTGCCATTTTAGAGAGAGAAAGGAGGAGATCGTGCCATAGAGTCCGAATTCGTCCGGGAGCCAGTTATAAAGGTGATAGCATGCGTCGAGGTAAGTGTTCTCATACTCACTAACTTTCCTCTTTCGATGTTTTTTGTTTATCATTGGGTATTGTTTTCCCAATACCCACCCAAACCATAGAAAATGTAATACCCATGACTTGAGACCAAGGATTATGTAATTTATTGTCCGATTTACTCACCAATCCGGTTGGTGGAGTACCGCCAAACCCTAACCTACGGGAATTGGGGGTTTTCCATGTGCGCACCATATTTCATTAAATTGCCCCAAAATGTGAATCCCCACCTCCCAAAAGCATATTTATGTCGGCCATGTGATCGATCTCACATGTTTCGACCTGTTTGCGGCGTCTGAGCCCTCTAAAAGGGCACTATTACTATTCACCCGAGATTAAAAGGGAATTTGGGTGTTTCCAACTTCATAATATGTTGAAGTGACATCAAAATATGAATTTCCACATCCCAATTGTAAGTTTATATCGACCAGACGTCTAATCCCACAAGAATTGACCTGTTTGCGGCATCCGAGCCCTCCAAAAGTGGCCTGATACTATTCACCCAAAAATGCAAGGTAAATGTGCATGATTTAGCTCTCTTCAATTCTGATAGAACTTATGACTAAATGTTTGTGTCAATTTGTAAGCCCTGAAAATGTGTAATTGTCCACCGGAAGCAAGGGAATGTGTCCCGGAGGCTTCTAAGGTAGTGTTTGACCAATGGAGGTAAGTAAAACAAAATTCTCTTGCGAGTTTGAATTGAATGGCTAAAAGAGTTAAGTTCCAAAAAGAAAGAAAGGAACCGGGCAAGTAAATGGAAGGGAATCCACAAAGTGCAATATGATGAATTTCATCTCCCGGATCGAGATATGTGATGGTAATGTGATTTCCCGATTGGAGAATGTATATGGTAAATGGTGGATTCCCTTTCAAAGGATTAAGACTAATCTTGAAACTAGGACCATGGTTCATAGGGGTAGTATCCTATAGCTTACCATGTACATCACGGTGGAAACCCAAGGAATACTCTGGTCGCTCCTGGGGGCGGATGATGTTCAGGGTACGCTTTAGGATACTACTGTGAAAGAACAAGGATGGCCCTGGTCCCCGGGGGATATGGGGTGATTGAGATGGCCGAGTGCTGCAGGACTAAAATGTAGCCGATGGTCGAGTGATGCAGACCTAAAATGTAGCCGATGGTCGAGTGATGCAGACCTAAAATGTAGCTGATGGTGAGTGCTGTAGACCTAAAATTTTGCCGACTTTAGAATGTGTAGCGAACACATTCCTTTCCTCGTTCTCTTGCATCATTGGCTAGTATGACTTACTGGCTCCGGGGTCCGCAAAGATTAACGGTAATAATGAAAGCGGATAAAACGTAACTGGTGTAAACACGTGAACTAGATAATTTTGGATGTTCTCCTTCCTCTCATGTTTTCCTCTGTCCTTAGTATATGACCTTTCATCTAGTTATTGCTTTCACTTTTACCTGCCTGTAGTTAGTGATGTATGATTTCATTTGATGGGATGTACGCTCACTCTTGTTGTATATCTTTCTGATGAGAACGCATTGATGCCTGATGAGACAGAATAGGCCATAAAAGTGCGATAGATAGCTGATATTGCATGCAGGGCTCGGGACTGGAACTTAGCTAATTTTGTGTACGAAACAAGAATTTTTGTTCTACTTTTGTAAACTGTATAAGACATGTATGGTGGTGGTTAATGATGTTTAGCATGAATGAATGATGGATCAATTTCCACTGTATATTGCAATTTTTATGCTTTCGCAGGTCTTTCTTATTGTGGTTATAATCGAGGTTCCTAGTTGGCATTCTTCCCCACTGGCAGTATGCTGGAGTTATGATGTCGGTGCCACCTCGGTTGATGTGGCGATTAGATCCTGGGTAGTGTGTTGAGCATTGAGACTTGTAGCTTTGTTGTGGATTGATGTAAATTGTTGTGTAGGATTGATTTATAGGTGTTTGTATTTTGGAAAATGCTCAATTTACAAATGGAACTCTGCTCAATTTTCTACAGAAATTAATAATTTTAATTAGGAATACAAGTCTATTATTATATTTGACAGAGGTTATTTAAGGAAAGTAACCCAGTCCGTCACACTCAACATCGTGGCGTAGTCGCATAGCTTCAATTTTAGGGAAGCCTCATAGGAACACATGGGAGGTCACTCTCCACCCTAACCTAGCATGCAGAGACTCAATGCCTTTATTGGGGGTGATGCTATGGGTGACGCCCAGGCGGACATGCCCTTAGCCTAAAGGCTTCAGGCACAAAATGCATTTAAAGACTTGATGGTTCATATGATTTTGAAATTCACACCATGCATTACATTTTCCTACGTTCTTCATCGATGTGAGAGTCGAGATATCCATTGCCGAGAGTCGTTCAGATATGATAGGTCACCACCTCACTCACCAAGCATCCGGCAGCAAGGCAACACAAGCTATGTTACTGTTCCTTGGTGTGATCTATACCGGGGTTCGTTCTTATGCCAATCCTAACCTTGTGGGCCCATTTCCACTCCTGGAGTAAACAATAAGGCATGGGCTCAGTCAGCAATCGAGGGTGCTGTGCCACATTAGGCGCCACACCCCTGACAATTTATTTCAACATGTCCATAGGTCACTCTGCTTAGCAATTTTTTATAATGATCCTTCCGTAGGTTCACCTACGAAAACCTTGTTACAACTTCTCCTTCATCTCAATGATAAGGTTAAGTGGACTTCTTGCTACGTTGCTGGTAGGAAACCACCCACGTCACCACGATCCAAACACTTAAAGACCATTCAATCGGTAGGAGCAACGGGCGGTGTGTACAAAGAGCAGGGACGTAGTCAACGCGAGCTAATGACTCGTGCTTACTAGGAATTCCGCATTGAAGATTACCCAGTGCAATGGTCAATCCCCATGACAATGAAATTTCAAAGATTACCCAAGCCTATTGGTTAATGCTATCGACACCCTTTGTGGGATCTAGGTTAGTGCACAGTTCGGCACCGTATCCCGGGTTTCAGTTCATCCTATATTGCAAGTTCTGCTAACCAAAAATGGCCAACATAGAGCTCTCAATTCAGTGTCGTAGCTCAACGAAGTAGCTAAGCCATCCTACCTATTTATAGTTTGACAATAGGTCGAGGTCGTTGAGCCCCCGATTAATCATATCATTTGCTTTACCCGATAGAACTCCCATTACAGCTGTAACTATCCTGAGGGAAACTTCAGAGCAAATTTGCTACTAGATGGTTCTATTAGTCTTTCGCCCCTATACCTAAGTCAGACGAATGATTTGCATGTCAGTATCGATTTGGGCCTCCATCAGAGTTTCCTCTTACTTTGCCCTGCCTAGGCATAGTTCACCATCTTTCGAGTCCTGATAGATATGCTCTCACTCAAAGCCTTCTCAGAAGATCAATGATAGTCGACCGTGTAGCCCACGAAGGGATCCCGCAAATCAGCTTCCTTGTGTCGTATGGCTTTACATGCTCGTTGACTCACACACATGTCAGATTCCTTAGTTTGTGTTTCAAGATGATCCAAATGGGGGCCCGCAAGTCGACGCCCGGAGCATGCAGGTGCCAAGAATTCGGTGACAGCACATACTGCCTTCCATAATCACTGGGATGACACTCTCGAGCTTGTCTATGGCTCGGGTTTTAGTGGACCCTATATCCGCATCAGTCCACGCCTCGAACCAATTGGTGGGCCGGCTTGTGACAATTTCACATATGACCGGGGTGCATAATCGGCCTCCATCCACTTCCTTCATGACAATTTCAAGCACTCTTTGACTCTCTTTATAAAGTCCTAGAAGGCATCTCTTATATGTTATGATCTAGTGGAAAGGATTGTGTGTTAAAGAAATAGATGGATATGGCAATTGTGTTATTGTGTATGTGTGTTATAGGAGAACTTGTGGTAATTGGATAGTTGTGTGCATGTACTAATTATGTTATACTGGTTTTATTTAGGTTTATGTTTCACTTTAGCCCAGATTTAGGGGAGACTCTGCCCGTTTTCTCCTAGAACCTTAAGTTGGGATTTGAACTTTTGTTCTTATATCTATAATAACAGAATTATCCAAGGGAAAAAAATCTGTTCCATTACAATTGGTATCAGAGAGAATGGATGCCTTATAAATGATCTGAATTGTATGCAGAAGCTTAGGAAATGATTATGAATGATTGAATAAGTAGGGATATACATAGAATGATTAGGTCCTAGGTATCCTAGCTAGCCTAAGTAGGTCAGAATTAGACTGGGACGTAATGATTAAGTATATTGATGCTGATTTTGGGCTTAGGCATATCAAATTGAAAATTGAAGGTTCAGATTGAATTGTTTTAAGTTAAGGAATGATAGAAGTAATTAATCTATTTTAACCCCTTCCCCTAACTCAATTCCTTGAGGATTATTAATGCCATAATTTCTTTTGGTTATAGGATATAAGATGGAAAGTAGGAGAAATAGAAGAAATAATCATGGTGGTGCTAGTACTTCCCACGATCGAGAGGCTACTTATGTCGATTTATTGGAGAGGATGACTAATGTGGTCAAATCTGTGGAGCAGCATCACATGGCTTCAATCCCTATGCCAGAGCCGACACTGGCACATCCAGCTCTGACGACTTATGATAGATTCACGGCAAAGCGAGCATTGGGATTTTTGAGAAAGCTTGATCCGGCGGAAGCAGATGTTTGGCTTAAAAGGATGAAGAAGATTTTTTCTATGATCCGGTGCACTGATCGGGAGAAAGTTACCTTTGTGGTGTACAAGCTGGAGGGCGAGGCTGATAGTTGGTGGAGTATGAGGAAGAGAGCATTTGGAGTGCCTGATGATGCGATTACATGGAAGATGTTTGAGGATATTTTCATGGAAAAATATTTGCCATCTAGTCTTCAAGATCAGAAGGAGCAAGAGTTCTTGTGGCTGAGACAGGGGAGGATGACTGTGACTGAACACGACGCATAGTTCATGGAGCTGTCTCAATTTTTTCCCTATTTCATAGAGGTCGAGTTGAGGAAAGTGAAGAAATTCCAGCTAGGACAAAGGGATGATATCAAAAGACAATTGTTAACCCATAAACTCCAAACCTATACCGATATTCTGGACAGGGTGATGATTTATGATAAGGTAAAAATGTAGAGATTCTTCACAAAAAGGGCCACTAGCCAGGCGAGTCTTACTACGGAACAAAATGTGGAACACTCTGGGTCATCTAAGAAAGCATGAACAATTGATGTAGAGAAGAGTACTACTGAAGTTTTATCAGTGACTAGCACTTAGGCATCAGCGGCTGAGTGTTGATATTGTGGGAGGAAGCACACCTGGAAACCTTGTTATAAAGTAATGGAAGTGTGCTATAATTGTGGGAAGTTGGGTTACTTGATGAAAGATCGCCTGTTACCAAAAAGGTCAAAAGTAAAGAAATCAGCTGTTTTGGCTAGAGCATTTGTAGTGATGGTACGTGACACTGAGACACCCTCGAAGGCGGGTAGAGGTATTTCCTTACTTGTGGAATATTGATTTTTGTCTTAATTGATTTAGGATTGATGTATTCTCTAAATTTCTCCATGAATTACATGATATGCCCCCATTATCTTGAAGATCCTTGATTGTTGTATGATTATATTTATGTGTTCTTTTATATATTTTGTGGGTTGTGAGTATCTGTTAACCGAATGCCTAATTGAGGAAGTGATCGGTGGTGAAGGAATATTCGGTTAACTTTGTCAATATCTTGGATAAGAAGAATGAGTTTCGATAGCGCCATTTGGGTTTTGTAAGTTGTTGGCTTTTTTGGAAGATCTGGGTTAGATCTTTTAATCATGTTTTGATTGACCCTTTTGATAATCATATTGAAGGACGTCTAGAGGCATGGAGGATACCTTTGAACTTTTAGAAAGTAAAGGTTTACTGATGGGTTAGGAAGGATAGCATAGGTGAAATTTCTCCTAAGAAAGATTGGGAATTTGTTGTTCTACATCAATAAATAATTACCCATGAGCAAGTGGGGGAGGAGTCCATCATTTGAAATTTTTTCATCCATAATTGAGACCTTGTGATGAGATCTTTGCCTTAAGGATTTATGGATAGTGCTTTGGGAGAAATTAAAGTTTTGAGGAGACAAGAGTTAGGAGCTAAAATAGGTGGACCTTGAAAGATAAATGTTAAGATCAATGGTTGATATTTGAAGTCCCCATTTGAGAATTTGTAGAATTGCCTTGGAAGTGACTTTGATCTAATAATTTCAAGGATTAAAGTAGTTATGTTATGACAAAAAGGTAACTTTAGGAAATCGCAAGTAGATTATCAGTTAAAGGATTATGAAGATAGGGCCTGATATCATTAGGGAAGTGAACTTAATATAGGCAAATGAAGTTGGGAATCTTGGACTTGATATGCCCTTGGTGCTTCATAAGAAATGTGAAAGAGTAGACTGTAAGCAGATTTGAATGTTTGGGAAATAGGATATCGTACTCCTAAGTTAGGAAACATAAAATGTATTTAAAGTGTTAGAACTATGAAATTTTGAAGTAAGAAATCCTTATGGTTTGTTTCAGGATAAAAGGCGATCCACTTATTATATCTTTGGAAGAGATGTTCAAGTTTAATTCATTAGCTCATCAGTACGCTAATAAGATCTGAGGTTACTTAGCATTTAGACTTTGAGATTTGAGATAGTTTAGTGTTAGGATCCTGAGATCTTGCGTAACGATTAGACATTATGTCAAATCCTCTGTGATAATATAATTATTGTTTTTAGTTTTAATGTGGTATGAGGTTCTTTAGAGATTATTTTCATGGTACAAATATCTTGAGATCAGAATAATTAAGGCTATCACATTAACTGGCTGTTGCAGAATAGGGAATATGTGTTTCCTAAAAATATCGGTTTGAAGACATACTGACGAATGAGGAGGATGTATAATAAACTACCTTGGAAATTTAATTATGATTCGAGGTTGATATTGAAATCCTAGTGGAGCTTGATGAAAGAGACTGAGTGTTAGGTTACATTCGTTATGGTGGAAATGGTAATCAGATGATTGAAGGTTGGATGTTTTGATTAGCGTGTGCAGCAGAAATAATCAGATGATTAGTCCATGTATATTAAGATCTAAATTTTAAAATTTGAGGAGACTCCTCAAAATTTGAGGCTTAGCATAGATAGAAGTGTGGGATTTGTAGCCTCTTTGATATTTAGAAACAAGTCGAGAAAATAGTTAATGAATTTGATTTGCTTTTGGGTTTGATGAATTTAGATGAGTATAGAACGAGTCAGGTACTAAAGATCAGAATAATACATAAATTTAAGGTTTTCCAAGGTAACTACCTTAATCTGAGAGTGATTTAGAGATGTTGGTAAGGTTTCACGATTACGAAAATTCGAGGATTATTAAATTTTGAGGATAAAATTTCTATAAGTGGCGGAGATTGTAATAACCCGATCCCAAAACATGATAACTATGGAGTGAGCAAATTAATAATAATCATGATTTGGCTTAAGAACAAAGTAAAAATGAGTACCGAAGCAAAAAGGGGCAAATAGGAAGAATATGGGATTGGGGCTCGAGCACCACTCGAGCGCCGAGGAGGGCACAATTTCACAGATAGGGCTGCCTAAGGATTGCCTGAGGCGAGGCAGATGCAGTGGAACCCTATGAGGCCGGCACTCAAGGACAACTCGAGCGCCAAGCCATGCACAATTTTTTGAAATGGAGCACTCGAGGACAGTTCAATGGGCGCTCGAGCGGTGGTCCTCTAGTGAGTCACATGACCCTTTTTCCTTCGTATTTTAAAGAGGGAATGGGGAAAGATGATGGAAGCCCTACTTAGAACCAACAGCAGAACGAGAGGAAGAGAAGCAGGAGAAGGAGGAAGAGGGAAAAGGAAGGGAAATCCGTCCGTTTCGATCCGATCAGAGTAAGAAAAATAGTAGAGCAGACGAAAGCAAGTGTACCTGGGATGTTATTTTTTATTTTTACTTCTTTTAAATATCTCCATGTTATTGTTTATGCTTTGAAAACCTTTTTTCTATAAGATTTGACATGAATAATGCATGAATCATCTGACTTTTGTACTAGATTTCATGTTTACATGTATATATAGTTACTTGTGACTCTGATTTCATGATTTGGTGCATGTTTTGTGTCCGATTATTGTTCGGAATTTTTGCCCAAAACACTAGCTCAAAAGTGACATGAAATCTTGAATTTTGTTCATGTTATATGTATGTATTATAAATTATAGCATCGATTTTGTAATTTGACCCATATTTTGTGGCCGTTTATTGTTCAAAAATTTTGATCAAAACCCTACCACGAAAATTGGGAAATTTATGTTGCAAATTTAGAATTTTGATGATTTTAGTGTTAATTGTTACCTTATAAAGCTTATTAAATTATTTGTATCTGAAAACTCCGCATAGAATTGTATTATTGAACTATGGAATTCTTCCAAAATCGTTTGAAGAATTGACTGCGTGAGTTTTGACTTGGCTTTGAAATATGATGAATTTGATTATTGAACTTTGAGCAAGGGCTTTAAATTGAAGTAATCAACAAGGAAAAAAGACCTAGAACTGTTGAACAGTTGGATAAGGTTCTCTGGCATGCCTTAGAATGTTACGGTCGTGGTAATCGAGGATAACTATCGAACCTTTGGACTATCGAACCATCGAATTGAGAAATATACTATCGAACCATCGGCCTTTGATTGTGTGGATCAAACAAGATCTATCATCGATTTTCCGCCTCTCGGCTAGTAGAGTATACTAGATGGGTCCCTATGATATTGAACTTGAATTTCTGAAGAGACAAGTAAGATTTGGAACTATTTTATGAACTTCGATGCATGTTCAAATAGTATTATGCTTTATCTCTATTTCCATGAATTCTTTTGTTCTTATGATATCATCGTAGTTTTCTGTTTTAATGAATTTATGTTTTGAATGAAAACATGATTTATGATTTTCGAGACCTATCATATGAAAATTTTTCTTTTCTCATGATTTACGAATATATTACTATACCCATGCATTTCTGTGACCTTCTGCACTTATGTTTCGCTTGAAAGTATTATATTCTATAGGTTTTGGTATCTTGCTAGGTTTTGACTCACTATTTTATTCTTGCACCATCCAGATGAAACTATAGAGCTGATTCCAGACAAACAGGAATAATTAGAGCCTAGCAAGAAGCTGGATGGAATTTTGAAGCCTTTTGAAGGATCTTTTGGGAATTTGCTAAGAGTGGATGTAAATATCTAAATTGTAAATGAGAATCATGTATTAATGGTTGTGATACGTATTATATTTTGATAGAATAGTACTTATGCTTCCGCAGGCTTATGTTATGGAAATTAGTATTGCTTCCGCTATCTTGTTTTGGATAAGTGCAGGTCCTGGATGACATCTCTTATATGTTTATGATTTACTGGAAAGGATTGTATGTTAAAGAAATGGATGGATATTGCAATTGTGATCTTGTGTATGTGTGTTATAGGAGAACTTGTGGTATTTGAATAGTTTTGTGCATGTACTGATTATGTTATACATGTTTTGTTTAGGTTTATATATTTCAGTTTAGCATAGTTTTAGGGGAGACTCTGCCCGTTTTTCCTAGAACCTTAAGTTGGGATTTGGGCTTCAGTTCCTGTATTTGTAATGACAGAATTATCTAAGGACAAAAAAAAAACTATGTTCCATCACAACAATGATAGGAAGAGCTAACATCAAAGGATCAAAAAGCAACATCGCTATGAATGCTGAGCTACCATAAGCTAGTTATCCCTATGGTAACTTTTCTGACACCTTAAGCTTTAAATTTCAAAGGTCTAAACGATCGTTAAGCCACACTTTCATGGTTCATATTTGTACACAAAATCAGAATCAAATGAGATTTTACCCTTCTGTTCCACGTGAGATTTCTAATCTCATTGAGCTCATCTTAGGACACCTGCATTATCTTTTAACAGATGTGCCACCTCAACCAAACTATCCACCTGATAATGTACTCCACTTGGATTAGCCTGTTGGGTGAGCGTTAGGACCAAAAAGAAGGGCTATGGCCCACCTCTGACTCACGGAGTAAGTAAAATAACGTTAAAAATAGTGGTATTTCACTTTTGCTCGAGGGCTCCCACTTATCCTACACCTCTCATATTCATACAGAAAATCACAATTAAATGAGCTTTTAACCTTCTATTCCACATGAGATTTCTATTCTCATTGAGCTCATATTATGATACTTGCGTTATCGTTTAGCAGATGTGCTGCCCCAGCCAAACTGTCCACTTGACAATGTTCTCCGCTCAGATCAGCCCACTGGGCGAGCGTTGGGTCCAAAAATAGGGGCTATGGCCCACCTCCGACTCATAGAGTAAGTAAAATAACGTTAAAAGTAGTGGTATTTTACTTTTGCCCGAGGGCTCCCACTTATCCTACACCTCTCAAGTCATTTCACAAAGTCGGACTAGAGTCAAGCTCAACA